>WSFP011423949.1:0-10000 GCA_009831015.1 Picea engelmannii | reverse complement strand
AAGGAATCAATGCACATGTGCATCTTTTGATGTTGCATGCATTCATAATGACACAAAAAGTATTTGGTATTGTGGAAGCCGTAAAACATTTCCTCATGCAACACTGTATTTATGAGATGCATTGATCTGTAAATTGTTGTGGATATTCCACTGGAACAGTTCGTCCCAACAGATCTGATAAATAAAACTGAAATCTACACTATGAAGGTTAAATTCCTTTAGATTCCAGAATATTTAGTTATTGATTTTATGCTTATTCATGAAATAAACAAAATGTGGAAAATAGAGAACAATAAAACACAATCACACACCATCCACAAATAACACAAACATTTTTTCTCAGAAACCCTTACAGAAGAACACCCAGCTAGAAGGTGAGGTTTCTCTGCTCTCTTTTCTTTGGTAAAGTGATTATTAAAGTGAATGACCTTTTAGAGTTAACATGAGTTAGTAACTTAAGTGGAAGTTAAATTAATTCCTAGCCGTTAGATATAAAGTGAAGGTGAGATTAGATCTCATCCTTTGATCACTTTGAAGATCTAGGGTTTTGGATTTATGGTAAACTCATGATTATAAAAGGAAGCACATGTGAGAGGATAAATATACTTCAAGAGGAAGTCACTTCGTGAGAGACTAAGGTGAGGATCTTTGGTGAGATGCCAAGATCGAGAGACTTTTGATGAGATGCTAAGAGTAAGGGACCTTTCGTGAGATGCCAAGTGTTGGCACAAAGGGAAGACCTAGGGTTCAATGCTTCAAAAACGCACCAACAAAACCCTAACTACCGACCCTTTCGGAAACACCTGGGAAACAAATGAAGTCTCACTCAAGGTAGAGGCAGGGGGGGTTGCAGGACTCAAGTGTCTACAACCTAGCTGGGACACAGATCTGTGATCATGATACTTAACATAGCACTTAGCTAATAGTATGCATTCAGTTATGATTCTTATTCACATCACAGATTAACCCTAATTGTATATCAGCACAGTATTAATCAGTATCAAACACATATAAGCATTCAACACATAGCATCAGAGCAGATCTAACATTCATTCACATCACAAAGCACTAAGCAATCATAGATATATCTATCATACATCAAGAAGAATGCACTAAGAAAATATAACATAACCATCATGAACACATAACACAAAGCACAATAACACAGGATATACATGGTTCACCCCAGTGTGGGGCTACATCCACCAACACTTCTTCTTCTTTATTAGTCTTCTTCACTCTTCTTACAGGCACCAAGCCACAGATCCAACTCCGCAAAGGATAAGAGATCTGCGCGAACCTCGCCAGATCCTCCTTCCCTGGATTAGGTCAAGGCACAAAGCCAACTACAACCACTTGCACTTAGCTTTGCAAGTCTCACATACAGTATGCGCAAAGTATTCACAACTATTTGCAGGTTCTTGCACAAAGCCAATCAGAACTACAATCACATAGATTGAACTACTCTTACCTCGCTTGGCTACTTATTTATACATTACAAAAAGGGCCTAAACACGGGTAAATCCATGGGCTGACATCCCATACCCGTTACATAAACCCTAAAAGCCCAAAAATCCCCAAAAAATGGAAAGATCTCGCGATCTCCGCTTCGCTTAGGCGCTTCATCTTCACTAGCCTATCGAAGTCCCAAAAGTGGTCAAACATGACCACTGTTTCCTCAAAACCTGGTCAAGGGATAACATGCCCCCAACACTCACCCGTGACTCATCCCGAGTCACTCTGATCTGGGAAACTCTGCTTTGAAGGCCTCAAGCTTAGCTCGAGCTGCCTCGACTTGCTGCTTCGCCAGAGCCTCCTACTCGACGAACTCCTGAAGTACTTGCTCGGTGACAGGCCCTTCTAGGAATTGTTCTACTGTTGTGACCACCTGTTCCAACTGTGATCCTTGTCCCTCGATCTCTTCAAAAAGTGTGCAGGCTTCATCCTGCACTGGCTGGAGTCTCTGAGTCACCTCCATAACTCGACTCTGGATGGCAGTGACCTGATACTGAACTACACGCTGCTCCTATGACCTCTTCATCTTCTCTACTATTGTAAGCAATTTCAACTGTGCTTGCATGGTGGAAGCTTGCTGCTTCGCCTCCTGGAGTTGTGTCTCCAATATCCTCAGCTACGAGTCTTCTACAAGGCGCTCGCAGGTCTGCACGCTTCGGTCACTGAGTTTCTTTCATTATGAGGCCAACACCCTAATTTTCTACTGTGCTCCTGGAAGTCTCTTCCCTTTGATCTCATACTTCCTGCAGAGTTCTAGGCACTGCTTGAAGTTCTAGCTCTACTACTCTTGCTTGGAGCTGATGAATGGCCTCAGCGAGCTTCCCTACTTGGCTCTCGGCTATCTCTTCTTCCATCTGTGCCAAGCCCGACACAAAGAGAAGTGCTCTAGTGACTACCTTTCTAACCACAGTTTGCTCTGCGAGCAGCTGGTCTTTCTCTTTCTAGATTTTCTCTCTGTCCTCCTCGAACTTCGCTCTGATGTCCTCTTTCTCTTGCTGTGCAACCCAAAGTTTCTCTAGGGATTCCTCCTTTGCTTGCTTCAAGGCCTCTGTGGCCTGTTCTTTTTCCTCCTGGAATCGATGAAGTTGAGTCTCTGTGGCATATTCTATCCTTCACAATTGGGTGGGCTCATCCCCCAATTCTACATTCTCTGTTGACGACAATGCAGTAGACACTGCGCGGCTCGAGTAGATGGCTTGTTGTACCCCCTTCAGCTCCACCTCGATTTTTTCATACATCATCTCCTTCTTTGCTTCATGTCGCTGCAAGATACCCTATGAAGCATCTTCTACAACTACAATGATGAGGTTGACATCATCCACTGTGAGCACATTTTGTGACTGAGGCTTATTGGCTCAAGATTTCTTCCATGCTGAGGGTTTCTTCGGAGAAAACTTCCTTTTCTTTGATGTATCTGCCTCTGTAAGGGGAGACTTTGGAGGTGTTACTTCGCCCTTTTATTGCTTCTCTTCTTCCCCTTCCTCCTCTCGGTTTACTTCGTTGCCTCCTCCTCTTGTAGGTGAGTCAGGCGCAGTTTCTTTTGATGTGTTGTCCTTCTTTTGACTATATATGTCTTTCACTTCCTCCTTCTTCTTCTTTTTCTTAGCGTTGCTTGATCCATCATACTTCGTTCGGGTAACCACATAACTTCCGATGAGCTTGGGGTCGAAGAGTTCTGCATCTCTGACCGGTACAAGGAATTTAGCTGGCCATTCTTTAGTGATCTCTTCTAGTTCTTCCTTGGTCAACTTATAATATGACTGCAACTCCTCTTTACTTTCATCCTTGCGTGCAATGATGTAGATAAAGTGACGACCTGCGTGGAACTTCGCTAGTGGTCTGTAAGTATGCAAGGTGTTCAGAGTAATTCGGGGGAATGACTCAATGGCACGTGTGAGCTGTAGGTAATATGTGTGGAACACCGCATTTGATTTCCATAGCTTCACCATATCTCTTGAATACCACAAGTTGGTGAACCTCGCGGCCAGTGGTTCTGATGGCTCAATTGCTGGGAATGTCACTCCCTCCGGCATCTCCCAAGCGAAAAATGCTATTAAGATCAACAACCAACTAAAGTGGGACTCATAGCCTTGGTCCTACAGTTTGCGACAATCCTTCTCCAACTCATTGATGAGATAGCTCACCCAGTTTATCTGCATCCCTTCGACGCACTTCCCTGCAAGGTCAACTACGAAGCCTGTTACTTGCGTAGGGAGGTTCTTTCTGATGAGCTTGCCCGCTATCAGCTGACAAGCTAGGCGCACTATGCCATCCTGTATGGAGGCTACCTTGTAGCCTCACTTCCCCTTCTCCACATCACCATACACCTCCTTGATGCTCTGCGCCAAGGAGCGATCTGGCGTTTTCCTAGGGTAGAATTTCTGAGGGTCTGGTCCTTGCATGCTTAATCCAGTAATGAGGTGGATCAATGCTGGATCCACAGTGATACACCTATCCAAGCATAGGTACCCACCATGGAAGCAGGACATGAAGAGTTTAACGCACGCGTTAACCTCCTAATTTCGACCGAAGTGGGGGATCTTCATGATGTTCAGGATCGTTGATCGCACGATGTCCTTGATCCATGACTGGGGAACTATCTTAGGCTTCTTCTCAGCCATTTTCTTCAGGTAGCGATGCAGTGCGAGCATCGCATAATTCTTCCTATTGCCAAGGTTGAAATCACTTATCTTTAGATCTGGGATCAGTCCCAACAGCAGTCCTACTGTGCGTATCCCTTTCGGGAGGTACATCGTGATGAGTGTGTACTCGAAATCTCTTGGGACACTGTCACGACTAACGGCACCAGCCAAAGGCAGGATGTAGTCGGGAAAGAACGATGCGATCTGATTTGCGTTCGCCAGATTGTCGCGGTGCTTTCTTCTCTTCTCTGTCGCAGTTCAGGATGGCCCAGATTGACGTCCAGTCGAGGGGGATGCTTGCAATCCTCTTGTCGATGAGGCTTGTACTCCTGCAGACATAAATTTCTCAGCTATAAGGTCTATCAAGATCTCTTCTACCGACTTCTCTATTGCGCTACATTTGCCCGACATGCGCACTCATAAGCAAATAACTTGGGTAGGTGAACAGATACTCAAGGTAATCAACTCAATGGCGAGGTCTAAACAACACAACGCGGTAGGAAATCATGTCTCTATTAGCTCGAATATCTCAGTCTTTAAAAGTGGTCCCGGTGCAACATGCGATGGATTAAATAAACAACATCGTAACGGATTCCTCCAACAGGTTGAAATGCCTTAATCAATACGATTCCATTCATTATGGTATGGTCTCAATGGTCCAATGGCCATCTTTCTTGCAATAACTGCATTTCTAGCCGTTCCAGAGCGTCATTCTAACGGTCGAGGTGCCTCTAATGGTCATATAGCTTCGTCGTGGTGAAGTGCCAGTCTGCGTTGTTCTGCTATTCCGGCGAGGTTCAAGTTCTGCAAGCCTGCCCTCTGCAAAGTTGTCCCTGGATCTTCCTACAGTTTTTCTAATTTTTCCTTTTTCTTACTGAGCTTTCTTGCCTTCTTCCTTGTGATCCGAGTCACGGGGTTCCTTTTTCCATTCTTGTTCTTATCTTCTCTTAGCATAGTAACTTTGCATTGCTGAGGGTCTTTCAAAGGGTTCAAATGTAATACCTCTTCTCTTACTATTTCTAGGGTAGTTGTTCTTCTATCCTGTATGGACAGGTTTTTCAAGCCTTCCTACATTCTTTCAACTTCGACAGCTAAGTCTCTAGCTGTCGTCAGTTGCTTCGACTTGTCCTCTTGTTCTTGTACTAATCACTCTATTTTCTTGGCTATGAAGTCCCTTGATTCTTGATTTTTCTATTATGTAACTCTTCCTCTGCTTTCCCCCAGATTTGATCTTTCTCAATCCAAGTCTTTCCTAACAAAAGTGCAAACGGGGTTTTGTTCTCCATAAACTTAATGACTTCAAATTCTTCTTCGGTCGATGTTCCATGATAAATTGTAGGTACGTTAGTAACTCTTCCACATAGGGTTATCATCTTTCCTTTAAACAATCTTATCCCTCCTAATGAAGGAATCATAGCAGGCTTTCCCAAAATTTCCCAAGTACTTGCTGGAATAAGATTCACATGTGTTTCCTCATCTAATACACAATCTATGTCAAAGTGCCCTATTCTTGTTTCTATGCACTCCTTCTCTTTTAATATCTCTGGTAAACTGATGTCTCTGTGATCCTTCAGTGTTTCTCTCATCTGTAATAATATGGTCTCTGATTCTCTCTGATTCTCTAACATGTCCTTAGTTTCTTGACTTTCCTCATTGTTTTCTTATCTCAAGTTCATCTTTTCAACTTTAGCAATCATTCTAGGGCAATCCAAAACCTCGTGTCAATAAATTTACAACAAATACAAGTAGGACCTACACCAGGGCATTCCTTAGCAAGATGTCCCGGTATTTTGCAGTTATAACATAGTGTCAATCCTCTCTTTCTTTTAAATGATCCCCAACCTTTCATGTAATGCGCACTAGGATCATAGTGATGGACTTGCAAAAAATTATTTCTAGGGTCCTGCATCCACTTATTATTCCAAAAATTATTTCTATGCATGGGAATGACATATATTTCACTATTTCTATCAAATCTATTTAGATCAAGTCTTCCTTCTTCTAGCTGTGCCCTAGTTTTAAGACTAGGACAAAATCTATCAAGCATACCTAGATTCATACTTCCGAAGAAAAAATTTCCACTTATCTTACCTTTACCAGAGCACAAAGCTTCAATATCTTACCTCTTTATTCAGATCGGGCTTCCTTCTCTTAGCACAGAGCATCACAAGTCAAGTAGAGTACTGCGTACTACAACAACAGATCTACACACAAAGCTTTCTCTTTTCTTCAGTTCCCAGCAATCACAGTTTCAGGTCCCGACAACAGAACCATTTGTTGGCATAGGGGTAGACCCAGGGTTCAACGCTTCAACAACGCACCAAAAAAACCCTAACTACCGGCCCTTTTAGCAACACTTGCAAAGCAGATGAGGTCTCACCCGAGGTAGAGGCAAGGGGGGTTGCAGGAATCAAGTGTCTACAACCTAGTTGGGACACAGATCTGTGATCATGATACTTAACAAAGCACTTAGCCAATAGTATGCATTAAGTTATGATTCTTATTCACATCGCAAATTAACTCTAATTGTAGATCATCTCAGTATTAATCAATATCAAACACATCTAAGCATTCACCACATAGCATCAGAGAATATATAACATTCATTCACATCATAAATCACTAAGAAATCATAGATCTATCTATCATACATCAATAAGAGTGCACTAAGCAAATATAGCATAACCATAATGAACACATAGCACAAAGAACAATAACACAGCATATACGTGGTTCACCCCAGTGTGGGGCTACGTCCACCAACTCTTTTTCTTCTTTATTAGTCTTCTTCAATCTTCTTACAGGCACCTAGCCACAGATCCAACTCTGCAAAGGACAGAAGATCTGCGTGCACCTCGCTAGATCCTCCTTCCCCAAATTAGGTCAAGGCACAAATCCAACTACAACCACTTGCACTTAGCTCTGCAAGTCTCACATAAAGTATGCACAAAGAATTCACAACTATTCACACTTAGAAATCCTCACAGGTTCTTTCACAAAGCCAATCAGAACTACAATCACATAGATTGAACTACTCTTACCTTGTCTAGCTACTTATTTATACATTACAAAAATGGCCTAAACATGGGTAAACCCATGGGACAACATCCCATACCCGTTACATAAATCCTAATATCCCAAAAAGACCGCAAAAGGGCGATATCCCATGATCTTCGCTTCGCCTGGGCGCTCCATATTCGACCAACCTGCCAATGTCCCAAAAGTGGTCAAACATGACTAGTGTTTCCTCAAACACTGGTCAAGGGCCAACACCATGGTCAAGATCTTTGGTGAGATGCCAAGATCAGGATCTTTGGTGAGATGCCAAGATCAAAGCTTGGATCAAGAAGGGATTTGATTCAAATAGGTCTCAGATAGGTGGAGAAGGACTTCCATCTAGAGATCAGGTCAAGTGTTGATGTAGAGAGGGTTGGATCACAAAGGACCGTGATTCAAGATCTTGGATAGGTGGATAAATAATTTCATCTATAGGTCATACAAGACAAGGAATAGAGAGAGAAGAGGTAGCCGCAAGTGCGTTTCAGAGGATAGAATCTAGAACGAAGCACATCATTGTACAAAAGTGTCTGTACAGGTTTTTCATACATGTACGCGGGTCGCAGAAGAGACAATCGCGTATGTACACAATTCAGCTTAAGGAAAATCACGTATACCTTGGGAAACACGATGCTATAGGGTCGTACAACAACACATACATTGCCATGTTTTTTCTGCATTGTATATTCTCTTAGTGAGACAATTTTGCTGTTACGAGAGCCTCGACTTGACCTTAATAAAAGCATCTTGGAACTAATTTTCCCTCCAAGGTTTTTCTAGGGGTAGTTTACTTGAAAATATTGGTGATCTTGTGTGCTTAATTTGTTTTCCTAGTTTATGCTTCTACTACATGTTTAGTTGATTACTCATATGTGTTTTAATTCAATAAGTGATTTATTTGGAATTAATAGTCAGGTGTTGAGTAGGAGAAATTTCAAATCTTGGATCACAAAGGATCGTGATTCAAGATATTGGATAGGTGGAGAAGGAATTTCATCTATAGGTCATACAGGTCAAGGAGGAGAGAGAGCAGAGGAAACCACAAGTGGGTTTCATAGGATAGAAGCTATAATGAAGTGAAACACCGTACAAAAGTGTCTGTATGGGTTTTTCATACATGTACACAGGTCGCAGAAGAGACAGTCGTGTATGTACACAGGTCAACTGAAGGAAAACTATGTATACCTAGGGAAACCTGATGCTACAAGGTCGTACATCAACACAAGCATTGCCAGGTTTTTCTACAGTGTATATTCTCTTAGTGAGCCAATTTCCCTATTACGTGAGCCTTGAATTGACCTTAATAAAAGCATCTTGGAACTGGTTTTCCCTACAAGGTTTTTCTAGGGGTAGTTTACCCGATAATATTGGTGTTCTTGTGTTCTTGATTTGGTTTCCTATTTTATGCTTCTGCTTCATGTTTAGTTGATTACTCATCTGTGCTTTAATTCAATAAGTGTTTTATTTGGAATTAATAGTCGGGTGTTGAGTAGGAGAAATTTCAGCATGGTATAAGAGCAAGGTTGTTCTGGGAGGAAACTAAGTGCACAATGATAGATATATCAGATCTTAGTGACTAGGGGAGAGATCAAGTTTAGATATAGGGTTACAAAAGTATATCTATGGGATCATTAGTGCAGGGAAGGGTTCAAGGAAAGGAGAAAAGGGGAAACAAGGGAGATAACTATCAATTAGCAAGATAGAAGGACTGATATTGAGGTTTGTGGGGCTTGGATATTTGTTGATTTGTATTCCTCATGTGAATCATTATCCCAGGGTGCGAGCTTGTAAAAGGATCTAAGGGGATCTTACATCAATTTCAGTGACAAAGAACATGGAGCAAGAGGCTTCAAAGGTTGAGTAGCTCAGAGGGAGTCATCCTTAAGGTTCAAGCAGGAGGGAGAAGCCTTCCAAGTATATAAAATAGGAGTCATAGTACAAGATGGACATGCAATATGCTCAGAAGAAAGAGGATTCTAGGAGCATGTTCAGAAGTAGTGAGTCTTCAGAGAGATGTCAGAGCATGATGGAAGGGATAACTTATGTGTCAAAGGGAGAATCCAATCAGGTGGATTGGATAGCAACCATGATAACAGACCTGGTAGTGAAGACAGAGCCACCTCTAGGTGGGAGAAGCACCTTCCTCGCTAAGAGGGTGTGTTGATGTTAGTGGTAGCATCAGACATGTACTTTTTCATTGGCTTGTATTTAGCATGTGGAAGTCGTCAAGACTTAGGAGTTTAACTTTAGTAAAGTGATTATTAAATTGAATGAAATTTTAGAGTTGACATGAGTTAGTAACTTAAGTGAAAGTTAAATTAAGTCCTAGATGTTAGATCTAAAGTGAAGGTGAGATTATATCTCATCCTTTAATCACTTTGGAGATCTAGGGTTTTGGATTTAGGGTAAACTCATGATTATAAAAGAAAGCCTATGTGGGAGGAGAAATATACTTTAGGAGGAAGTCACTTGGTGAGAGACCAAGGTGAGGATATTTGGTGAGATTCCAAGATAGAGATACTCTTGGTGAGATGCCAAGAGCAAGGGACCTTTGGTGAGATGCCAAGGTAGAGATCTTTGGTGAGGTTCCAAGATCAAGATCTTTGGTGAGATTCCAAGATCGAGATACTCTTGGTGAGATGCCAAGAGAAAGGGACCTTTGGTGAGATGCCAAGGTTGAGATATTTGGTGAGATGCCAAGATCAAGATCTTTGGTGAGATGCCAAGATCAGGCTTGGATCAAGAAGCACTTTGATTCAAGGAGGTCTCAGATAGGTGAAGAAGGA
>ML864286.1:0-13850 GCA_009831015.1 Picea engelmannii | reverse complement strand
TCCGCTTCTAGAAGGATCTTCCTCTAGATGCTTCTCTTAATAGACATATTTAGTATAAATAAGAGTCGAGGGTATGAAAACCCTAGCTTGGAGATTATTGTAACAGAGCGCTACTCGACTGGAGGTTGCCCCCTCGAAGAGGCTTGTGAACATTGCTTTCTGAATCAAGTGCTTTTCTATTGCTATTTCGCATATTATTTCTGTGTATTGTGAAGATTATGCTGGATATTTTACTGTTATTCTGCCATTTCTAGCATTTTATTTCTGTTCTGCATATTTTATATATCTGGTATCTTGCAGACTCTCAGTACCCTTGGAGGGTGATCCCGTGAAAACGAGGATTGGTTGCATCGAGAAGGGATATTATGTGGAGGTCGGGGTAACTTCTTCTCACTTCTTCGATGATGGCTTGATATCTCATTTTCATAAGATCCTTAAATCTATTGTTTCTTGGTTGATTTCTTTTAGTTTTCATAGGAGTG
The DNA here is from genome assembly GCA_009831015.1 of Picea engelmannii. NCBI lineage: Eukaryota > Viridiplantae > Streptophyta > Pinopsida > Pinales > Pinaceae > Picea > Picea engelmannii. Next base: position 13,368 of record ML864286.1, on the reverse strand, counting down.
TGCTTCTTTGTCTTTCATAGTCGTCCTTAGGATCATATTTGTTTTTTTCACGATATACAAGGTATGGAACCTGACCCTCATGAATGACAACATAATATTTCTTACAAAGCAATGATTGCAGATCACACTTCTAAAACTGGGAGTGTCACTCCTGGAAGTGGCCATCATGTTGAAGAATCGGTCCCAACCTTCGTAGAAATATTGGCATTTTTGTGAATCCTTCGTTTATTGATCCGCTTGGCCAACCACTCTTTTATCCACCATCCACGAGATATGATGATTCTTATTCTTTTTATCTCTTACCTCCTGGTTCCGTCACTATGCCATCCTTTGACATGAACCCATTGATTTTTTGTTTTCCTAAAGGATTTGGGAATTCAAATTTTTACACAAATCCCATAGTTGGTATTGTTGGTGCTTATTCTTTACTGAAAACATCCGTGACCCAAGTAACCTTGACTCAACCACTTTCGCATTCATCTCCTCTTGCACATGAGTCAGGTAATATTCTTGTTTTTTTTTATTCCACATATGCACACACCAAGTTCTTTACTTGGTCGTCCCATAGGTCAAATGGCCAACAATAAAGTCATTCACAAAACCACGGTTACACAATATACTCAACCTGCTATAGCAGTAAAACCCCTCTATGGACTACACAAAGGGTCTAAAGTGTAGGCAGAGCTAACCGTCTAAAGTCTCCTACTTTTTATCACTATCCCAACATTACCCCACAATCATACATAAACGACAAGAGAGAGGGATCTGGTAGGCCTACCTTAAACTCCGCGTCTAGTGTCGATCCCTTTGCACTTGGTTGTTTTCTGACTACAAATCTCCTCCCAAGGTTGACCTGCATTAATCAAAATACAAACAAGAAACTACAAGCATGCATTCAACATATAGATTAGTGGGTTAGACATCATAAACAAGAAATGTAAACAAATCATATAAGTTTAAGATGTCATTTGGTGGGACGGAAAAGGTACTTCTTTATATTAATCTCACAAAAGTCACTTACAAAATGAGACCGACACTGCTCCTCGAACTTGGTCCTGGGCTCCTCTTTACCATGCACCAACTGCTTCCACGTCTTCTTCTCCTCTTCAGTTCTCTCTTAGGGAAATAGTAAGGGATTTAAAATTGAGGCAAAGGGGGATTGATACAATGGGCAGAGTTTCTTTTCTCTCATGCTTCTCCTTGCAATGGGACCCCAACCCCTTCTTTTATAGGCCAAAAGAGATAGTAACTGGCTATGGGCGGTCAAACGGTTAAGTAATGGCCCGCAAACCAGTATCCAATGCAAATTTACTTTTTTCGCGATATTCTGTGAGTGTATGCGGGTTGTAGTGGCTCAACAAGTGTGTGTACATGGGCAGTAATGGTGTAGGGAATGTACACCTTCAAAACAATGGATTTTAGAAGATATTTTCAGTGATGGCTTGGGAAAGATAGCAAGTTTAGATGGCCTAATGCCAGGTATGCATGTCTAGTGCAATTTAGGGTTATAACAAATGCCCCCTAATGTGTGAGGTGAGAAGAGTATATGATGGCCGAAATACATTACAAATATTCACCACTGTATGACGTGAGTGAGCCCAGGGACCGGAGTTCAGGAAGTGCCATCTGCAAAAATAACAATTTGTCTCACCGAGGCAGGTATACCCATTCTCGGGATGAAATAAAATCATGGCTTCCAATCAAATACACTGCAGATCCATGTCATATAACTATATAAAGTGTAGCCGCAAGTAGTACACAATGTATATACATCTCAAAAATCAAAAGATATACATGTACAGTATCCATCTTCAAGAAGCTAATGACGCTTGATGGATGGAGATGAGGTCTTCAGATCTCGAGCAACAACTTCAAAATCTTCAAAATGTGGGTAGGAGTGTAATATGAGTGTACAAATTCACTACGTAGAGGTCTTCGACAGCTTGTCGGGAACATACGAGAGGATATTGATGATCATCCATAGAAATTCAATGATTTTTTAGCAAGTACTTGATTGGTCATTCGGGGTGGCCGAGCATGAGGACAAGAGACAAACTGCAGAAGGGACGACTCAAGTTTAGTAAGACTTCCCTTGGACAAAAGCACGACAAAAGATGAGACTCAGGGAGCTTGACATTAACACAAGTTCATGATGTAGGAGGTAACACAAACTCTCCAAATGTTTGAAAGGATAACCAAATGGAGGAGAACACAACTCTATGTAGCGAGAACAACTTCCTAAGGTCATATTGAATCCTAGATCTTGACGAACAAACAGAAGGATGTGCTTTGTCCAAGGGTGACTCATTGTGCTATCAACAAAAAGAAAATACTTTTCCCTTCCTCTTTTTGGGGTATATTTGATTTTTTTGTCTTTTTCAATAATTTTGGAAAGCTTGAAAAAGAATAAAGAATGCTACATTACAAAGGAGGATTGAGTGTCACAGACATACTAGTTCCAAGCGCAAGGAACACATTGGTGGTCAGAGCATGGGGACATATGCAGGAAAAGGACACTCGGGAAAAATCCTCCATGGGTCATGGTGTCAAGACGCAAAGGCAAAGTGCTACAAGGCTTGCATATAAGGCATGCTTTAGATGGTTCAGTTGAGAGCAACATGGAGCCGACATTAAGCCAAAGACGCAGGAATGCAAATGCGATTAATAAGACACAATGATAATGTCCTTCGATGTGATTTTAACAAGCTCAGAGAAGGTAAGCTCGATGGTTTTTCATTTTTAGAGAGTCTGAAAAAGCGTAAAAGGAGACTCCACTGGGGTACCTTTTTCGAAGGTAGTCTGTTCGGCTCGAAAAAGGGGTAAACTAGCACCGACAGACGTCTATTCAATATCACTCGGCAATCTTTTCATATTTAAGGAGTCTAAAAAGAGCTTAGCTATGGACTCCGTGAGGGGTGTTCTTCTTCGCCAATTTAACGAGTGTGAAGAAACGAGATCACTCGTCTATATTTTCAATTTTAGGGAGTCTGGAAAGAGGTTAACTATGGACTCTATGGGGGGTTCCTTTTTCATAATTTTAGTCCCTTAGGCCCGAAAAATGGTTAAATCTATACCTGAGAATACTCTTCTAGAGAACCGAGGCTCCTAGAGTATACCTTTGTTCGTACTTTTGACCATTTGGACTGAAAAAGGGGTAAACTACCGTCGGACAAACATGCCTTCAAATTTCATTTTAGCAAGCGTGAAGGGCAACAAGATCACTCAGCAATATTTTCATATTTAGAGGGTCTGAAAAGGGCTTAAAAGAAGACCTGTTGTGTTTTGGGAGTCTCGAGGGTGAGGTCAAGAGTGATAATGAATCATGCAAATGAGGCTCAAACTTATAATCAGGAAAAACTAATAAGGACTCCCGATCCTATAGTCATTAGTGATGCCATGGACACCAAAATTTAACCAGGATCTACCTAGGGCATCCATGTGAAGGTAGGCTCTACCACTAAATTACGACAATTCTAAAGTAGGAGTGAGGGTTTCGTGTCGCAATTCGGTGGGATCGATCCTATGGCAAAGAGAAAAAGACAATGAGGTGCAACAAGTGGAGGTGGGATCCTATCTTACATGCACAAAGTTGAAAAAATGACTTTTTACCAAAAGACCTTTAAAAATGACCCAACTCTCAAAAAGATTCCCAAATACCCAAAGTAACGCCTATTGTAACATCCACCAAGAAACTCAAGAACCATAGTAAATGATTTTCAAGCTAGAAAAAATGACAAAAGGGTCCAAAAAATGACAAAAAGGGGCTAAAAAGTCTACAAATAGAAAGTTGCCAGCGCATTATCACCATTGTAATTTTAGAATTGACCAAAAGTCAAAAAACACCCCTTTTCCAAAATAGTTGATTCCAGGAGCTTCAGTGGACGAAACAAACTTCTGTTTGGACCATCTTTCCTTTTTGAATTTGTTTTTATTTTTTGGGGGGCACTGACCTTTAAAGAGGTTGGCCCTATGTGTACGTGGGATGTCCAAGCACAATCCATGTGTACACGCGGGTAGAAGATAAACTGCCCGTTTGCACACATGTCTGTCCCCAAGACAACCCACATACACCCTCAAATAAGTGGAAATTTTTTGAAAATGCAAGAGTTAAATCTCCATTCACTTGTTTTTTGCAGGATGTATGTGCATTGGAGAGAGAGGGAGCATGAGAGCATTGATTTTTTGGTCTCTGAGGACCCTGATGCTATCGCCGTTTTTTCACAATACAGGTTGCTAAAGTTTTTTCAGTGTCTGTTTATGAGAGCACAACCCAGGCTGCTAAATGCATTGATAGATTACTGGCATCCTGACACAGAGGCATTCATGCTCGAGGGGCAGTCGTTGACTCCAATGACTGAGGACATTTAATTTTTGAATGGTCTATTGAGAAGAGGGGATCCAGTCAACTTACTCACTTTCCCCCTTGGGCCTGACAACATTGAGGAGTTAATTGGATTCCATTGCGAGGCTGGTATTGAGAAAGTAGGTTCTTAGGTGCCTATACATAAGATCAACAACCTATCACTCAAAGCGATAGTTCTACTTATTAGGTGGATCACTGGATCCGCAACTTTACATCAAGCTTCCCGGGCGCACATGCATTGTGCGGTACAATGCTTAAATGCATGTATTTTCGACTGGAGTACCACCATGATGGATTGCATGAAGAGACAACTGATAGAGTGTTGGATACGGGAGCACTGAAACTTTGGGTTTGGGACCATTTTGTGCTCCTTTTTCTTCGAGAGGGTACCCAATATAAGTCCTCGAGAGACTATATGAGGGCATAAGGCCTCCCTCATAGTTCTATGCATATTGGTGGCATTGTTTCCGTGACAAGAGGGAGGGAGGACCATTGAGGCCTTTGACGATAATTTTTTTGACTGGTGGTCACAAAATATTCCAGCGATAGGGGACTACCCCTATGTTGGGATTGATTTTTCTAGGAACCTTGACATGCCTGTACCTCCCGGAGTGGAGTGAGGAGAGATGGGTAAGTTTTCTTTTCAAAGTTATTTAATTTTTATGACGTTTTATATATATCATTTTGTTTTGTATACCAAATTATCCGACACTTACGTATCTGTTATGTATAGACGTGGGAATAGTGTGTCCAACAGACTTCTCGAGGACTAGGCGGCGTCCTCAACCAGAGGTAGGACCAGCTGGATCCATCGGACCAGCAACAACAGCAAGGGGGCCTCCAGCCAGAGACGCTGAGAGAGTATTGAGACGGGTAGAGCAAAACCTTACCGCGCTCACTTGTATAGTCCCTGTGGCAAAGATCAAGGATATCCCACTGTCGATGCAACCTCACGTAGTTGGGGTGCCATAGACCTGGGTCCATCTCTTTCAACGTTTGGCGAACACTATTGTTCACTACGGCACGGCCAACAGGCTCCACCCTTAGCTAGGCTGGACTACTTACGTGCCGAGAGCACCTTTTGTATATTTTTTAGGGCATAAGCCTCGTGACTCTGAATGGACATATTTTTGAGGCGTTTACGCCCACCCATGTACTCTGATATTTTTTGATATATATATGGATCTTTTTCATCTTTTTATGTCTTATGGATTACATCTATTTTACAAATGTATTTACATGTGCACGTGTGTGATTTTTCTTACATGTGTGCAATATGCCAATCTAATACATGATTAGCTAGAGTATCTGTGATTTGATTCAATCTCCTAGGAACATGGATATACGTAATGTAATCAAAGATTCATTCTAAGAGACGTACCCTAAGGAATCGTCAGTGTAGTGTAGGATCGTAAACACGGTAAACCCCATTTAATTGAGACACAACCAGTTGAGCATCTAAGTAGACCCGGAGGTTAGAGATACCATGCGACAAAGTGTCACGAAGAAACTCTAAGACTGCGCTATATTCAAATACATTGTTTGTGGTGTCACCTAAACAGATACCTCCTGAAGATAGAAACTAGCCCTGAGGTGTGAAAATTACCCAAGCTGTGAAAGCAAGCCTCCAAGTGTGTCGGCTAGCATCGTCCATGAACACAACAAACACCTCTGATTCACTTGACATCTGCCACAGTGAAAAATATGACATCAAAAATGACAAGTCCATAAAACAAAAGACGAAAACTAAAAAGAGAATGTACAGGACTATACATATGTTACAAGAAGTCACCCAAGGAGACCCACCTACGAGTAATACTTCTTGAGGTAGAGCCCATTTCTAGGCTCCACCAAAGAATTTCCCTCAAAGTCCACAAGATGATAAGCGCCCTTCTTTAGAACCTCCTTCACGATGAAAGGTCTGAACCACATGGGTTTGAACTTGCCTGCCCGCAGGGGGTCCTTATCTTGGTCATAGTAGGACAAGGTCGCCTTCAAAGAAAATCTGAGGATGGACGGACCGATCATACTGACACTTGACTTTTTGTTTGTGAGACTTGTTGGCCAAGGCTGCATCTTGACGCTGCTCATCGAGATGCTCAAGATATAATAAACGCTCTTCAAGCAGTGAAGTGTTTGGTAATAACTGTACTACCAATTTTAGAGAGGGGATATGACACTCTATAGGCAAGACTATTTCCAACCCGTAAATGAGTTGAAAATGTCAGAAACCGGTTGCATCTTAATAGACGTTCGGTAGGCCCATAATGTTGAATACAACATCAAATTCCAATTTGACCTGGCCAAATCGATCGTTCGCTGTAAGATAGTATTAAGTGTTTTATTCACAACTTCCACCTGACCATTCGCTTGTGTGTAGTAGGTTGATGAATGTTCTTGCCTCAACCCAAGCTTTGATGTTAACTAAGACATCATTTTTCTCTTGAAGTGACTTCCATGGTCAGTGACAATCTCTCTCAGGACGTCGAATGTTGCTATTATCTGGTTAAACAAAAAGAGAGTTGTGGTCTCGCCATCATCTTTAAACGTTGGCATAGCTTCGACCCACTTCGTGAAGTATTCTATTGCTACAATGATATAATGGTGCCCCCTTGTGGAAAGAGGGTTGCATGTAGCGTAATCAATCCCCCACTTAGTGAAGGGACCAAATATGATGATGGGAAAGATGGGAGCGGGGTGTGCCCTCATTTTTCGAGAGAAGATTCAAACAATCTACAACTCAATATTTGATTAACATCGGCCAAAAGTAACTGGCTCATATAATCTTTTGGGTTGTTTCCAACCCAAACAAATGACCGCCCCATGCTCCAGTGTGGCAATCGTTAAGCACAATTTCCACTTCTTCATGGGTGAGACACCGACGAAGGATGAAATCTACAACTCAAAGATACAGAGTGTCCTCGAGTATGAGATAGTTTTTGGCCTGATGGCGTATACGGTGACGCTCATCACGAGAAACAAAGGTAGGGAACTTCAAAGTCTGGAGATAGACTAGTATATCTCCGTACCAGGGGTCCGAAGATGAGATCAGAAACATGTCTCCTTTGATAGGCGACTCTTTGGGTATAACATCACCTGATTCGATTAGAAGTTCCCAAATAATTTCTGCAAAGACCAACGAATTTTTGGATTTCGCCGAAACAAAATCCAAGTCGAATTCCTGGAGGATAACTATCCATCTACTGATCTTTCTACCAATTACACATCATGTCAACACATATTGAAACAGATTCACAATGACAATGACGGTGGTCTTGAGAAACAAGATGTAATGGTGGAACCGTTGGATGACATGAACTGCTACCAACACAAGTTTTTCAATGTGGGAATAATTGAGTTCCAGTCCAACCAGGCCCCGACTCAAGTAATAAATCACATATTCTGAGAGAAAATCATCATCCTAAACCAAGACCATACCGATGGTCGACTCCGCAGTGTCCAAGTACAATAAGAAATATTTATTACAATTGGGTGGCCGAAGAAGAGGGGTAGATGTGAGGGTGCATTTCAACACTTCGAAAGAGTGTTGAGTAGCTTCATCTCAATGAAAAGGAACGTCCTTCTTCAGTAAACACAAAAAACCCTTTGTGATCTCGGCATAGTTTGCGATGAAACATCGTAAAAAGTTCTCTTTTCACTGTAAACTTTGAAGTTGAGGGATTGTGCACAGCGGAGGAAACTAAACTATTGCCTCAACCTTTATAGGATAGACCATGATCCCTGTTGATGAAACTATGAAACCAAGCAGACGACCCGATGTGACACAAAAACTACATTTTTTTGGATTCAAGCGGATATAGTAGTAGCGACATCGCTCAAAGATGAGTCGGAGGGGTACGGGATGATCATCTCTCTTGAGAGATCGTGACGCTAAATCATTGAGATAAGCCTCGACTATGTGTTTGAGGTCATGGAAAGCAAAATACATGGCCCATTGAAACATAGCTCCAACATTTTTCAAACCAAAAGGCATCTTCCGATACGAGAATGTACCCCACGGATAGATGAAAGCAGTTTTGTGTTGGTCTTTGGGGTTGATCTGTATCTGATTGTATCCCAAAAAACCATCCATGAAAGAAAAGGCTTCGTATCCTGCACATTCATTGATTATCTGGTCAATAAATGGTGTGGGGAAATTATCCTTTGGACAGGCCTTGTTCAAATAATGGAAGTCCGTACATACATGAATCGTACCCTGTTTTTTGTCTACTGGAATGGGATTTGACACCCATTGAGTCAATTGGACAGGGTAGATGAAACCAGCTTGGAGTAGTTTCTCGACTTCAGCCTTAATAGATTCTTCTTTCTTAGGAATGACTAGATGAAGCTTCTGCCAGACCGGCTTAGCATTAGGATATGTCGTGATTTCATGTTCGACGATTCTTGGATCTATGCCTGGTATTTCCTCATACGACCCAACAAACACGTCACGAAATTCTTTAAATAAATCTATGTAGATTTGAATCTCCTCGGGGGAGCAGTCCGCTCCAGCGAAGATATTCTCCATGACCCCAGGGATTCTGGAGATATAGATAGTTATCATTTGAGTAATGGTTTCCATATTTCCTTCAGCGTAAACATCGTGCGTAGCTAAAGGATTGATAGGACAAGCCTTATCTCCAATCATAGTCAGAGTGAATTCACCTGCTTCAATTCTTCTTAACTCTGGGAGGAAGTAATATCTGTGATGAAGGTCATCCTAAGGTCTGTCTGGACTATTCATTGCCTCAACAATCGCCTCGTCTGAGGGAAAGACTAAGTCTAAAGAATCAATATCATCAAGGGAACCTTGAGCCCATGTAGGCTCAAGAACCGGATCCAACTTTTGTGCGGGAGTCAGATCAGGGTCGGTGGAAGGTTGCTGAACTATAGAGTACACAACTTCTGCCATGGACAAAGGCATGACCATGCCATGGTGCCCTGTCCCTTCCATCATGGCTGATGGGGAAGGAAGAGTCCATGGATCATTAAAGTAAGTCGTGCGAAATGACGATATTTGAAAGATTTAGGCCCTAGGTTGGTCGGGGCAGCCGACATGTAATGAACATTGTGATGCAAGATCATCGTTAGCAACCAAGCGAGCGTGAAGGCGGAAGCCAGCTGGGAAAAGTGCCAACACATTTTTTCACGTTTTGAAATGTTTTTGAAAGATTAAGAGGCGGATATTAATGTAGTAGCTAGAAGTGTACTTGCATTTATATCTGGCTGTTGTAAACAGATCGTGAGTGATTTTCTCTCATCTGTCAATGTAAAAGGCATTTAAGCCCAGTTAATGAAAGTAAGTAGGTAGATTTGAATTATAGATTAGACAATTTAGAAGAGCGGGAGGGAAAACGGATATAGACACCCTCGTCTTTGTATTATTGTATCATTAGCACATATAGAAGAGGAGAGCTTTAGAAGAGAGTTGTAGAGGAGAACCCATGTACAGAAGCTTGAATTAATATAAGAAGCTTTGAATCAGATTCATGGTGTTATGATGCTTTCTGTGCATATATGTTGAATGGTGCTTACAATCGTTTGATTCTCTCTGTTATGCATTTGTTATGATGCTAGGCTGTGTATGTATGATTTAATGTTGAATGTTTGAAATCTGAGAGAGAAAGAGAATGAGTTTCAATTGTTTCTCTTCTTGAGTGAGAGTTCCTGCAAGGAGTGCAGTGAAAACGTTTGCAAGGTGTGCATTGACAAAGGTTTAGAGTTTTATCTCTCAAAGCTCAGGAGGGATACCGTTGTTCTCACTCCAGCAGAAGTGTAAGTGGAGCACAAGAGTTGTGCAAGGTATGCGCAGGATAGTTGAAGCCTTATAACTTATTAACTAAGGTTGAAGAGAGAAAGATTGTTGTTGCAGAAGGTGCACAGAGTCGAAGAATCAAATACTTTGGAGTATTTGAAAGTTTGCCGCAAGGAGTGTGTGCAAGAGTCCTTTTAGAGACTCGAGTTTACAAGTAAAAGATCAAGAGGGATAACACCTTTGAACACTTCAAAGGAGGATGGAGATCGAAATACTTCAAAGGGAGACGAGGGTCGAAGTCATCCAACATAAGTAAAGTTCAGAAGGGAGAACACCAGTTCATCTCACAGAACTCATAGAGGAGTGAATCAGACGGTCGAAATTCTCCATGGAGAACTCACGAAGTCGCGAGGACCATAGGATCTAGAGAATATGCAAGGTGGATAGAGGTTGGACGAACCCACCACTTTAGTTTCAAGAATCAACGAGGACCGTCGATCATGGTCAGTTTGGGTCGTCGTATCATTTCACGAAGTCGAGGTTTGTGAGTTTGGAGGTGGAAGACCAAACTCTTGGAATCGTGAAGTTTCGAGTTGTGAGAAGTGGAGGAAGAGATACATACCATTGGATCCAGCCATAGAAGAACCGTTGGATTAGAGCCCCGTGGAGCTATCGCATATCGAGAGCTCGAGGGTTGGGAGGAATCATTTTCAATTGCAGAAGTTGCGAAGTGGCAAGAGCCGAGAAATCGTGCGAATGTGTGGCACAACTGTCAGGTGGGGACCGCAAGGGTGACAAGTGGTGTGTACTCACGCATCGAGGGGTCAACCCATAGTTTCCCTATCGTATCTCGAGATTTCGCAAAGGGGGAGCACGAAGGCTCTACAGTCCAACTTGCGATATTTCGAGTTACGAGAATTGCGAAAAGGAAGTCAAACCACCGCTGACTATTGCATCTTGGGGTTTCATAGAAGAAGAGCACAAGAGCTCAACGCTTCAATTCGCGAGATTGCGAGTTGTGAGAAGTATTCAAAGGGAAGTCAACCATCGCCTCTCAGGATTTCGCAAGGGGAGAGTGCCAAGGTTCGACACTCCAACTCACGAGGTCGCGAGTTGCGAGAGGTGCTAGTGCTTAGCCCTAGCCAACAATCATGCATGAAGGGCGCTAACGAAGAAGGAGCTATACCCGTATTGTGATCTCGGGCATCAGAGGTTGGAAAAAGAGACGTTGAGGGTCTTCGACTCGCGAACTTCCGAGTTGCGAGAGACATCTATGTAAAGACCAGATCCTGGTCCTATAGGAGTGTAAGGCTCATGCTTGGAGTTAATCTACATAGGGCAAGTTTTACAAAGGACCTGTGGATTCGCTGGACATTCTAGCAAAAACAAAGGAGCCGCTTCGGCCCAAGGGAATTTGGAACAATCCTGAGCGGATCTCGGCCCGAGGGTTCTGGGGTCTGCGTCAAGTGTGGTATCAGAGCTTGACTCTATTTGTATATTGTAGGCAGAGGAAGCGATAAGGGAAATAATACTCTGATACACATCAATTGTGGTATTAGATCTTAGAAAAATTTCTTTGCTTGTTGTAGCAGAGAAAAGAGGAACTTTTTACAACCATGTCGCCGAGGAGAAGAGATAGACAAATGCCTGATCCAACAGTGGAAAGAGAAATGCGCAAATTACGTGCTAGGCTTGATTCCATGGAGACAACATAGAGGCACACAGTCGACGTTGGGGATATCAGCAAGGCCGAAAGTGAAAATGAAATTGGAAAAGAAGAAGTTGCAGTCGAGGATGCTGCGGATGAACGCCTATTCAGGGTTGTTGCAAGGATAGGTTCCAGAGCAAAAATGGACATTCTAGTATATGAAGGAAACCTAGATGTTGAAGAGATTCTATAATGGATTAGAGCTTTGGATAAATATTTTGACTATGAGGATGTCGAGGAAGATAAGAAAGTCAAACATGCCATCACTAGACTTAAAGGACATGCAACACTGTGGTGGGATGAACTGCAGGCTGACAGACACTGCAAGGGCAAGTAGAAAATCAAGATCTGGGATAGAATGGTTGCAAAGATGAAAGCCAAATTCATACCCAAGGATTATCAAATCACTCTGTTTCGGAGGATGCATAATTTGAGACAGAAGCTGATGTCAGTGAAAGAATACACTGAAGAGTTATACAAGATAAACATCAGAGCAAGTCATTGGGAAAACGATGATGAAAAGGTGTCCAGGTACATGAATGGTCTGTGATATGACATTCAAGATGAGATGAGCATGATAACCCTTCGGAATGTGGAGGATGCTTATCATATGGCTCTGAAAGCTGAAGAGAAGTTGAGTCGAAAGCAAGGTCAAAGAGGCCGAGGTAGAAGTCAAGCCAGAGGCAAAGCAATTGCCCCAGACAGAACTCAAAAATCTAAAGAAGAAGGGAAGAAACCTCAAACTAAACCTGAGAGAGGGGGAAGCTCACAGAGAGGACATTATGCTGATAGAAATACTTTTCCTCAAGCCAGAGGAAGAGGAAGAGGCAAAGGTGGTGAAATAAAATTCTTTGTCTGTGGAAAGATCAGACATAAATCCTATGAGTGTCCAGATAAAAAGAAAGATGGTGGTGAGACTCAGATTGCCGAATCTCAAGGACAAAATGTTGAGGTAGAAGAAGCTGAGGGTGGAAGATCCTTAATGATGAGGAAAGTTTTCTTGAAGCCAGAGAAGGAGGCAGAGAACCCAGCCCAAAGAAACAGTATGTTTCAAACTGCTTGCAAAACCAAAGACAGGGTATGTAAGGTCATAGTGGACAGTGGTAGCATAGAAAATCTTGTATCTACAGAGATGGTAGAAAAGCTGGAGCTGGAGATTGTTGAACATCCAAGCCCATACAGAGTTTCGTGGCTACAAAAAGGACATCAAGTAAATGTCACTAAACAATCTTTAGTTGAATTTAAAATAGGAGGATATAAGGATGAAATATTATGTGATGTCATTCCCATAGATGTTTGTCATCTATTTCTGGGTAGACCGTGGAAATATGATAGAAACATGGTTCATGATGGGAGAAAGAACACGTACACCCTGGAGAAAAATGGTAGGATGCACATGTTGCTGCCGATTAAAAACCAAGAAGTGAAACCAGAGATGAGAAACACTGTACTTCTCATGAGTGGGAAGGAACTTCTTAATGAGGTTAAGAAGAAGGAAGACACACAATTTATTGTGTTCAGTGAGCCTAAAATTGTTTTGAC
>WSFP011423943.1:0-22562 GCA_009831015.1 Picea engelmannii | reverse complement strand
TTGGCGAGGTCATAGAGACTTGCAGAAGTGAAAGGAACCATAGGGAATGGTGCAACTTGGAAAAAATAGTTGCGTGGGAAATATTCTCAATGTTGAGATGTTATGGGTGCCATGAAGACTGCACAATGCATAAGAATCCACTAATAAAAGTTGCAGTGTTGTTTATTTCACAAGAGGTACATTGCGGAAATGTAAAAGCCTCATAAAAATTCTTGTAGAAGAGCAATTGCTATGGCACGTTGTGAAAATGTAGAAAATTTGCAAGAAATCTTGTGCAAAAGCAATAGTTGTAGTGTTGTAGATTTGGAAAACCCCCACAAGAAATCTAGTGGAAGAGAAAAAGTAATGGTGTTGTAGATCCCCCAAAAGAAATCATGAAGTACCACAAGGAATCTCGTGGAAGAGAAAAAGTCGCTGCATTTTAGATCCCACAGGGTCAATTTTTGGAAAGACTTGCAAGAAATCATAAAAAAGAGCAAAGTTTGCGATGTTTCAGATCTTGTAGAGGACAAATGAAGCCCCACACAAGATGGTTGTAGAAGAGGGAAGTTGTAGATTTGTAAAAGCCCCACAAGGAAGTCTTGCAAAAGAGCGGACCTTGTCGGGGCTAGGTAGTGAATGTGCTAAAGCTGTGCAAAGCATGGTGGAGGAATACAAGGAAGTCTCGTGAAAGAGTGTTTCACCTCCCCAAGTGCCAAATTTTAAACTTATGGAAGCTTTGCAAGGAAGGCTTGCATAAGAGTGCAACTTGCAAGGTCTAGGTTTTGAAATGATGGAAGCCTTGTAAGGAAGGTTTGTGGAAGAGTAGACCTTGTAGGGGCCAAATTGTGGATGCATGAAAGCTTGTAAAAAGGTTGTGACTTGATAAAGTTGTGGCATAAAAAAATTGTGGTAATTGTAGGGTCTAGGTTGTAGAAACCCCATAAGCACAAGAAAGAAAGAGTTGTGGAAGAACAAAGTTGCTTCCCCTATAAGGGATAGGTTGTGGTCATGTAGAAGTCTACAAGAAATAAGTTGCAGCTTGAATTTTTTGTTTTATTTTGTTTGGAGAGATGCAGTTGATATGGCATTGCTAAACATTAACATCAATAATGATACAATAGAGAGCCAAAGCGCGATCACACAAATGCCCTCTCTCAACATAAGATAAGAGGCAAGCAATTTCTCTTTCCCTATGACATCTAAAGAGTCTACGTCTTTCATAAAATTATACATTCTGGGAAAAATCTGCATAGCCAAGTTAGATCTAGAGTCTGGGATGGTTTTTAGTGGACTTGAAAGTTGTGGCACCAAAAGTTATGGACTATGCATGGGCCAAGTTTCAAAAGCACTTCAATGAAGACTTGTGGGAGACTGGACCCCATAGGGGCCATGTTGCAAAAATGCTAAAGCCTTGTAAAACATGGTTGCGAAAGAGCAGACCTTGTAGGCTAAGTCACATGGTTTGGGTTCGAGTTCAGGTTCGACAACGATTAGGTTCAATTCGGGTTCGAATTTTCCAATAAGGTTCGGATGAGGTTTGGCTTTAGGTTCGACTATATATATTGATCCCTAATGAAACCTCATCCCAAACCTCAATAAAATTCTCCTTCAAATTCATCATAAGGTTCGAATTCGGGCACACATTCGAGTTCATTTAGGTTCGACATTAGGTTCGGAAAACCTTGAGGTTCATCGAATTTCGAACCTCAAGCTTTAGGTTCGGCAAACCCTGTGACTTAGCTTGTAGGGGCAAAGTTGCAAACTAGTAACTTGCAAGGAAGATTATGGGTTATAAAAAGTGTGGATGTGAAGGGCAAGATTTCAAGAGCATGAAAGCTCAAAATTCGAAGATTGTGAAGGTGCATGGATTGAAGGGAAATTTAATAACCTCATAATAGTGGATACATTTGGCCTTCCAAACACTAGTGGCAGAATGGTGCAAAGATCTTTTGACAAGCTAAACAATTGTATCAATCTTCCAATTTTCACAGTTTTTGAGCTTCCAATGCAACAACAAAGTGGTACTGAGGTTGCATGGGAAGCCAACTTATAGTAACTATCAAGGCATTTGGCCTTCCAACGTCCCTTTTGTTGAAATGCTAACAAGATCTTTTCAATTAAGAAGAATGTATTTGTATGACAATAAATGGTTAGCAAGGGGCATGCTAATTGGAGTCTAGCAAACTTTTGCTGAAGTGTAAAAGATGTGGTATTTTGTATATAGTCTTTGACTTAAATATTGATTACAAAGTTTCTTTGTATAGTGCTTTGACTATGTATTTGTTGTGCTGAGAGAAGCGAGGTGGTATACAACTCGGGGTGGGGGAGATCTTTGTTACTTCATGCATGTAACGCTAAAAAAATAATAACAAGCGAGCCAACCTCTTATATCTCTTAATTAAAAAAGAAGAAGAGCCATTATATCATTTAACTTACCATATTTAAACAACTATAAATAACGTAGGATAGATTATCTTAACCATGGATCTATCACTGGTCCAAAGGGATTTTAAAAACTTGAGATACAATCCTTAATGTTTATTAAATAATATTTGAGGGTGAAAACATTGAGGTTTGCACCTCCAATTTTTTGGTTCCTCTTGATGCTTAATATATCTTGGTTAAGATGGATCTATGCTAGTATTGTTTTTTGATAAAATGTTTCCTTTGAACATTATGATTTCACTCAGAGTAATCAATGATGAGTGCTGGAATGTTGTGTTGGTATTTTTGTTTTGAGCGTTTCAATGGCTTATTGGGATCATCTTCATGAGTAAATTGTTCATGTTTTTTGATAGACTCTATACACTTTATATTATGAACTTTAATTTATTGTGAAAGGTCAACTATCCAACTTCAATGATCAATCTTAGTAGCGATGAGACATAGACAAACTCTTAGTTTCATTACTTCCCAAAGTTTATTCTTAAGAGATCTTATCACTTAAATATGATACAAGGATAATTAACCTTTCCACAAATAATTTAAGCTTCATATCATAAATGTGTATTATCTCCCTCTTGACAAAAATTGTTTTGAAGCAGATCGATCACAAGTCTCCAAGTCCCACTAAGTTTAAAATTGTCATCTCTTTTAATGTTGTTTGATTTCTTCTCGATCTCTAAGGATTCCTTTTTTTTTGTCCAATACTTTATCTTGGAAATCATTTACCATTCTGCAAGCATAGATGGTGACCAAAATGGTAAAAATGTTTTGCCAAAGCTAACATTTGGATTCTATTGTGTTCGATGTTTGCGTTATGTTCCTTCATTCTTACTTGAAATGATGCTAGTTTCTCTGATATATAATTTCGCACATGAGCACGAGATGGCATAGACTCCCTTATATAATCGTGGATCCAATGGGTCTTTTTTTTGAGTCTACCATGCAACAGATTGTTTTAGGGGGAGAGAAGGTGACCTTTATGTTTCCTTTTCTATAAGACCCTTGCTGGTTTATCTATGGCCCCCTTAATATAAGGTAGAGTGATCTTTACCCCCTCATCTTTTGGTCATCTCTAGTGAGGTCTCCTAGTGTTTACCACCACTTTGTTGAATATTCTTTCATCATATCCATTTCTTTTGAATACCCTGGCTAGGTGTTCCATTTCTTGTTTCTTATGATCTTTATTAGAGATTATAATAGCACGAGTCACCAGAGTATTGGCAAAGTTGAGTTTGTGTCGAATAAGGATGCTAGTATGTGTGCAAAGTTATATTTGTGTGCATCTTCTTTCTATAAACTAGCAAGGATCTTAAATTCTTCTTTAGTTCCTTTCTAACTGACAACTATCTTAATTGTAGAGATTTTCTCTCCGATCTCTTTAATGGTTGAGGCTTTGAAGAAGTTTTTCATTAGCTTGTTGCCAATTTTGGTCCAATGTAATCAAGCTCCCAGTTGAGCCTCTTTGTCCCAATGAACTTTGTCAATTTTCAACAAATGTTGAAGTTTGGTAGCTTTGGCCCAATTCTCCTCATGGCAAGGGTTAGACTAGAGTAATTGGGAAATATATTCAACTTTGTCTTTGATGACGTTATAGAGTTTATGATACACAACAATGATTTGGCTATCATAACCATGTTGGAAAGGTACAATATGTGTAATGTTGTCCTCTTATCAGTTAATCCACCCCTCTTCACCTCTCGGCCTAAGATGGAGATTCCAAATTCGTTTGATACAATTGATACAACTTGGGTATCCTTGTTCTTTGGACCCCAAGATAGTGAGAAGAAAAGGGGTTGGTGATTTGAGAGGGTGGTCTTTCCCAACACCTTAACATGCCTACCTCTATAGAAATCAAAGTAGAAAGTGTTTTGCTTAGATAACATTGCTTGGTCCAGTCTTTTAAGCACCCATTATAGCCCTTCAGAAAATTGGACTAGGTAAACCATAACTTAATAGAATTTATGTCTGAACTTATCAGGATCATATACCCTTATGTTGGCTTTTAGTGAATTCCACACATATTTGACCTTAAGGAAACTACATGGTCAACAATCTTTCCTTGTTACTTTGCATTACCACCACATTAAAATTATCATAGGCAAGCTAGGGTAGCTTTGGAAACTCATTGACCATCTATCTCTAGGGCACCCTTTCTTCTAGAGCATTCGATGCATAGATATTGGCTAGGGCCAACAATTGACCATCCAAATTGAGCAAACTTCAAATGAAATGCTAGGTGGAATTAGTATCCCAACCAATGGCAATTGGCGATAATTTAGGAGATATTGGTGTTGTCATGCTTCTTCCTTCGACATGATTTGTCGAGAAAGTCGTGGCTTGTGATTAGATTACATTCAAGGCAACATTTAACAAAAAACCATCAACTTTAACTTCCCCTAGACAAAAAAATTAAGATCTTTGAACATAGTCTTAATTTTCTAAATCATGTGTTTTTCACAGGAGTTTGTTAATCCTCTAATATACCATATCATCTTCATTCTCATTCTTCTTAGCCCAACTAAGACATCATATGGGTTTGAAATCTTTGGGTTTTCATGGTAGTAAGCAACCATTGATCTACCTTGAGGCTCTAAAGAGGCATTAGGTTTCTTCTCGTAATCTTTAGGTGTTTCAACTACATGGGAGTTTAACAAAAGAGGTAGGGATTATGCCATCCTGGCCCCCTCTCGAGAGTTGGAGGGTGGAAGGGAGTTTATTTATGCTCAATCACTTTGTCATGGTCACCTTGGGGGCGTGCACTTTCATAGCAACAATCGACTTGTTATTCTTGCAAAGTACTTGAACCCAACCACCTTCAGACTTGTTATTGGCTTGAGGACTCGACTGTGCTTGGTATTGGGTGGCTCATGTGATTGGAGCGACCTAGGGATCTGACTAGATCATCAAAGGAAAACACTAGACTTTGGGTTGTAGACTCTTGCATCAAATGCAAGTATTCGACAAGTTGATGTATTTGACAGGCTGCTTCATTTTATCATCTACTCGAATGGAGTGCATATTCCTTTAGATCCTTGGATAGTTTGACACGTAGGTAAACATTATTTTTGGATTAAGGTTAAAAAACTAAGATGGCCCATGACAAATAAACCTCCAATAGGCATTGGAATGCATTTTAGAAAAATCCAAAACTATATGGGTAGTGTGGGGAATTCTACCCACACACCACAAGAATGCTAGGTGGATTGTCCAACAGGAAAACCTTCAACCCACCGGTACACCAAGCAATTTCCCACACACGCCTACCTCCATCTGATATAGAGGTACCATTTTGAGATGCTTCTATATCAACAAAAGCTGTAAGCGTCAACACCTCATATGGTAGTGAGCTTAATTTTTTAGATATGTACAAAAGAATCTATGCACACAATGAATCTATGAAAGGTTGTTAGAACAACATTGATGTTAGTGCTACCATTGCATTCAAATTTGGCAATGCCGATGATTGGGTGTTACATGATGACATAGATTATGTACTGTTATTAGGAGGACTTTCACGTGAAGTCTTTTGTACCTGTCTAACATTTGTATGAGCTTGTTTGGTGCATTTTGGATAGTTGTAGCATTGAGTAAACTTAGTGCACAACTAACGCCAAAATTTCGGGGATGGCATCTAGACTCCTTCGACTCCTTGATGCTAGTTGAATCCCTTATTTTGTCTTCACCTAGATCAAGTTTAGGTTTAACTTAGCTTCAATGAAGCCAAACTTACAATCTAAGCATATTGAGTTTGTATTAGAGATCACATTATCATTTTCAATGTGTATTGCAATTGTTAGATACCTAATCCTTAGGGATTGAGGCACATTGTAAATATATTTGTAAATAAGCTAGGAGAAATATGAAGAGTCACAGGTGAATAGGAAGAATCATTCAGACCTCTTGGAAGATGAAACTAAAGGTCACTTCCTCTTGTATATATGCATGATATGAGTTAATGAAAATCAATCAAGAGTGGAGTTATTCAATAACTTGCGTGACAATGGCATCAGAGCTTGGTGTCCTTTTTTGATAACTCCATGATCCTTTTTGTCCTCCTGTGCTGCAATCTGAATGCATCTATCCCTCTTCCTTTGCAATCTTCCTTCCAATCTCTGCTTGTGCATTGAGATTCGTTTTGCCACTGTAGAGAAACCCTAAAATGTCTCCACACGTCTAGGAAATCCTAAAACGTCTCCACATGTCTAGGAAACCCTAATCCTCTATGTCAGCTGGAAATAAAACCGTTGGCATTCTTTGGCATAAGTTGTCAGTCTGTTGGGATTTTTTTCTTTTTGCCCAGGCGTTTTCATTCAGTGGCTGAGCGTTGCATCACTTCGTGGAAGAGAGGAAGGCGACTTGTCATTTCTTTGCACACTTGGTTTTGGACATAGACATTTTTCGACAGAGGCATAGACTTGGGAGAAAACAGATACGTGGGTCCGTCGACTGGTATTACCCGTTCATGATCCTCCATTGGCATCGTCAGAATTGACGTCTGCTGTAAAGAAGTTGGTGAGAGGAGGAAGGGTTTGAGCTTGGACATGTTATTGCATAGTTTGTAGTTTGGGCAAAGTCCAACCCAAGCAACAAGCACGTGACACAATTGGGGACACCTATCACTGTCACCTCAATAGATATCCCCCTCATTTTAGTGATGGACAAGTCCAACACAAGGGAGGCTTTTCGGGTGACCCTAGGGGGATTGCAAAGGAGAAACCAAGGAGAAGAAAGGAGTACCCCTATAGGTCACAATGAAAGGTTCTAGGGGCTTGATGGAGGATGAGTATCGGTCAAGGAAAAGTTGCCAATGAAGAATACCTGCAAAACTAATGTTAGACAACCAAAACCAAGATAATATATGATGAAATGAGCCCTAGAACAAGGGGGAAACAACAAGTTATGCTTGCTGTCCCAAAATTGCAGCAGTAAACAATTATATATCAGCAATGACCAAGTTATAACAGCTGCAAATTAAACCATCAAAATCAAGTATGTGATATTGGAAATAAAGCTTGTACTAGTACACAATATTCCAATGTTTAGACCAAGACTTTGATGACAAATGAGGGCTGTTAATAAGTATTATCAACAAGTTTTTGTGACAGCCCTATGGCTGTAGCAAACTTTTGCTACAGCAGCAGTATTTAACCACAGAAATCAACAAATACATGGCTCAAATTGAAGCTCTAGATAAGCACTCTCAGTTCCAATAGTTAAACAATGATTTCCACAGTTAAATTATAAATGAAGCAAGAGATAGCAGTGGAATATAGCAACCCTAATGGCTGTAGCTAACAATTAATAACAACAGCAGAATCACTTAGCCAATCAAGACGCCCTTAGCACACAAGAGAGTCAATAGCATGCATAATCAAATCAAAACATTAGAAATTTCAAAACCCCAACTTTCATGTTTATCAATGCAAGATTTTGCAATCTCCAATGCAATTAGTGCCTTGTCTATTGGGTTAATGGAGTCTCTTGCTTCGACAACAACCTAGCCAACAAGGAGAATAAAATGTTTCTTCGAGAATTAAACCATTGTAAAGCCAAAGAAGACACCAAATCTCCAAATTGTCTAGCTTAGAAATCCAAGTTGAGCTAGGGTTTGATAATCTTCTAGGGGTGTAAAGTTGTAAACCCTCTACTCCCTAGAGAAGATAAACCCTAGCAAAGTCTTGCCACAAGGGTGTAAACCCTCTTACTCCTTGTGGAAATCCTTTGAGGCCTTTTCAATGACAAATAGAAAAAAGATCTTTGATAGAGGGTGTATCCCCTTATACTCCTCCTAGGGTTTGATAATTAACGTTGAATTTAAGAAGAAAAATACACAAGATTGCAGAAAATTCCTTACCCAATCCAAGAGATAACATGCAAAACCCTTACTATCAAAGAAATTCCAATGATTTTCCAAAGAGAAGTATCCAAGAGAAGTCGCTAGCCTTTATTCCTTCAATAAACAAGTGTTGCATCCATAATGACAAGAAAGAAGAGAGGCTGGAATTTCAGTCCAAGAGTATCATTAGCAAGTGATGAGTTATGATAAAATGAAAATGACTTGCCTCATATTTATATGAGGAAAACCCAAGTCATGTTTGTCCACTTTACAATTAAATCCATAATTTTAGGCCTAAAACCTAAGTTACATGTCTAATTGGAAAATCGATTTGTTCTTTTTCCCACATAGGCTACAAGATGACCAATAATAACAAAATGATGGGACACAAACCCCTAAAACTCCTCTCCAAGGTGGAACGTGTGAAGACAAGGCTCCAAAGGCTAGGACATCAAGCTAGGAAGGTGCCACGTCATACCCATATCAAGCAAGAAGGTGGGGCTTCAGTCCCACAACACCACCAAGTGCACCTAAAAGGACAAACATCCTCCCAAATGTGTGATGTCAAGCTCTCCAAGAGGGACGTTAGGGCATAAGAAAGTGAAGTCACCCTCCCTTCATGGTTCCAGGTCTTCATCACGTGCTGGGGACATCTCTCAAGGTGCAACGTTAATCATCTTAGGCTTCCAATGAGTGGGGCACATCATCCACCCTATGAAGGTCCAAGTGGCTTAGACCCTTCATGAATGTCTTCCACTGGGAAAGGTCCTGGAAAGACAAGCAAATACGCCCTCCAAGGGTCCACAAGTCACATGTATCATGCCAAGTAAGCCACATTTAATAAAAGAACCACCCAAACATGTGCATTAAATCCCCTCTTTTCAAACTAATCAAATGCTCAAAGACCTTATAAACTTTGCCAAATTTAGGTACGGGAGGGTTGTCATAGTGCCCTATTGGGTAGGCCAATCTCGAAGTCAAGGAGTGTTTCCAAAGAAGACCCTCTCTAGGTCATGTAGTGAATATGAGGTGGATGGGGTAGGACTTTTGGGCATGGTGTTCCTGACATATCGAGGGCTCATATTGTCTCATTTATGGGTGCCTTTGTAGAGGGTGCGCTGCATCCCTTCATTTGCAATGCAACATTTTTCCAAGCCCTTTATTTTCCTTTCATTTTTTATGGTCTGAACATTGAGTGCTATGTGCAAGGAAAGAAAAGGAGCACCACAATGACACTTGAAGTTAGAACACATTGAGTGTCATATGCACTGGAAATTAAGGGACACCTCAATGCATTCCCTCGTCAAGCGGGACATTTTTATTCTTTTTCTTTTTTAAAGTTTCTTCATTTTTATGGAGAAGCATTTCATAGCTAACGGCTTTTGACTTTTACAGTGCTAGCTACAACACCTCTGGGCCTTTAGCCCCTTCTTCCCATAAAATGAGGTGCAAGTCCTTCTTGGGGTCAGTAAGCCCGAAAACCCAAAAGATGAGGAAACGAAGGGGAAGAGATGTGGAAAGTGGTAAGTATGCACGAGAATGGTACGATGACCCTTCAAGGAGACCCCCAGTAGCAATCCTTTTCCCGAGGGTGACCCACTTACTAGGAAACCATGTCAACCACCAAGGTGAAATAATGCAAAAGGTATAATTTCCAAGCAAACGTTCCATAATCAAGAAAGGATTCTTTGCGACATGCTCAAATGCTTCAATTATTAAAGTGACAATTATCGTGAGGCCAAACTTGTTACCTCATGAAGCAAGATCTGCTGTCCTTTATGGGCCAGGCTGGAGTGGCGAACACTGCTATTATGTGTGGTGGAGAGGAGGGGCTCGAGACATCATCTCCTTAGTTACCCCTAAGCTGGGGGGGTAACAAGACGCGAACAATTCATGACAGAATTCAACAAAGGCAAAGGAGGGGTGGATTGAAAAATATCCAAAAGATGTGAGAAATAGTGTGTAGGCCTCCTGGAAAAATAAAATTGCCATGTTTTCTTTTCTTTGGCGTTTCCGCCCTTTCTTAGTGTTGTTCGGGTGAAGGAAATAGATTATCCGGTAACATTATGCCCTTGCCACACCCGAATCTGCCACAAGTTTGCCAACACCTCTAATGGTTACCGGCCTCAGGGAGGAATTTTTGAATTGCAGGCAAGAGTTCTTGTGCTTGGGAGAAGGACATATGACCTCAAAGGTTCACATACAGGGCTGGTTGATTCAAGAATCAGGAAAATACATTCTCTCATCTCCATTGTTGGCATGGTGATGATTGGCAAAGAAAATTACCCAGAATGGTCCTGAAAGATTAAACACACTTTGATTTTTAATGATTTGTGGGATGAGATTTGTGAAGGAGAGGATGATAGTGGACCTATCAAACCTACAACAGATAATGAGCTTGCTATATGGAAGAACAAAGACAAGATATCACATGCCTTGATTGTTATGACAATAAGTGAAGAGGTGAGCTGCCATATTATTTCTATTAAGACTCTTATGGTGCTTTAAAGGAATTGAAGGATTTGTATGACTCACACTCAGAATTGGAATGTAGAGTTGAAGGATGATGATCCCATGGCTTTAGATTTTGAAATCAAAGCCATCATGCACAACATCGATGGAACTGGATTGAAGATAGACATTCCTCTCATAACCTTCATTAAGGCCCTCTACCCTACATATTTTCACTACCTTGAATCCCTGCAAGTGAGTGGCCAAATGAAGTCCATCACATTTGACTCTTTGGTGGAGAAAGTTGCAGAACGTGAGAAAGATTTTGGAAAGAAGACAACTCAACCCACTGGAGAGACTGTGTGCCTTGCTTAGAAAGGGAAGAATCAATCACATGATTCTTCTAGTGGAGAAGGTGGTAAAAGAGGATGTGGAAGAAATAATTTCAGAGGAAGGGGGGGTAGGCACAATCAAGGTGAGAGGACTGATCTTCACTATGTCCATTGCGGAAAGAATGGGTCACATGAAGCAAAGACATGCAAAATCCCATGGGAGAAGATCCAAGACAAACAAGATTATAGAGAAGACAAATGTAAGGCATCAGATCTGGTGAAAGGTAAAGCACATGAATCTGCTCATTATATTGTTGCCCATTGCAATATTGGAGTAACTAAAGATTTGTTTAACACTTCATTCGCTTCTTGGAGAGATGCATGTCTGCTTGACACAGGTGCAACATGCCACCTAACCTTCTAGAGAGACTTCTTTGAAGATTTCAATTACAAAGTAGATGGTATAGTCTATTTTGCAGATAAATCAAGTCTCAAACCTTCGGGAATTGGCACTGTCAAGCTTAAATTGCTTGGACTCTTGGATTTTCTTCTGCATGATGTGCTCTATCTTCCTGAGTTGCAAAGGAACTTGTTGTCTCTTGTGCACATTCGATAACAAGGCCCACTCTATTCATATCTTCGATGGAAAAATCGAAATAAGAAAGGCTTCTGACAACATGCTCGTTTTGACATGAGTGGAGAATGGAAGATTGTTGAAATTGAAAGGGACCTCTGTTCATGCACAAAAATCTGAATACTTTCTCACCACTATGAATGTACATTTCCATCTTGTCTCTTATGGTATTTTAGATTTTGACACATTAATTATGACAACCTTCGTTTGTGGAAAAAGAATGGTGTTTCTAGTTTGCTTACTATTCCTAGGAAATTGAAGGAATGTGATGCTTGTATCCTTGGAAAACATAACAAACAACCGTTCCACGATTCCACTTCTAGAGTATGTAGAAAACTTGGATTGACACATTCTGATTTGTGTTGCCCCATGCCTATTCCATCTACTAATGGAAATAAATATATCATGTCTTTATTGATGATTACACTAGGATGTGTTGGGTGTACTTGCTGAAGATAAATAACAGGGTTTTGAAATTTAAAAAATTTTCATGTATGGATCCAAAATGAAGCACAATCACATATTGACACTCTTTGTACTTGTTATCCCCATTTTGTGGATAACTAAGGAGATCATGTGTCGAGGCCCTCAGGTTGCATATATGGAGTGTCGTGAGACTACATGACCAACAGTACCCTTTGCACAGATGGAAAACCCACTCACGACCACAGATGGTCACCGTTTTGTAGATGGCATACACCACACCAACTGGCTTCCGGAAGGCAGTGGGCCTTGCTCCATGAGGTACAAGTCAATATTATGGTGAGCATCATTTCAATATTTAAGCCATTTGATTATGTTGTATCTTAGATTACTCTAGATTTCATGATATATGCTTGGACATTATGCCTTTTGCCCTGCTTCACCTTGGTGGTTGACATTGTGCCCTAGTAAGTGGTTTTCCTTGGGGATGGGTTTGCTACTAGGAACTCCCTAAATGAGCCATCGTACCGTTCTCGACCATACTTACCACTTTCCACCATTATTCCCCTCCATTTTCTTATCTCTTGGTATTTTAGGGTGTATTGACCCAACAAAGGGTTGTCCCTCATTCTATGGGAAGAAGGGGTTGAAGGCCCAGAGGGGTTGATGTTGGGCAAAAGATAAAAGCCTTGTACAAACCTTCCAGATGCTTTGCCCAGGGATCACCCAAGAAAGCAATGAAACGCTTATCTTTAAGTAAATGGGACCCACATTATAATAAATAATGCTTAAAAGGTTAGTTGAAGGACAGGAGGTCTCATCACGAGCCAACCTATCACGTCCATGAATATCTAGTGGTATGACATTACCATCATCTGGTCACCAAACTAGGGTAATGGTTCTCAGTTTCATGGCTGAGAGAAAGGGGGTCTTATCACAAGCCAAGCTTCTCATTTTCACTAGGTGTTTATGGGTGACATTGCCATCACTGATCACCACGCTAGGGCAGTGACCTTCAATCTCTCCTTATGTTGTATTGAAAGAAGATACAAAGAAAGAAAGATAAAAGGAAATTGATGGGCTTGGAAAAAGTGCATTGCGGACGAAGGTACCACACACCCTCTACAAAGGCACCCATGAATGAGACACTACGATCCCTTGTATGTCATGAGCCCTATGCCCATTGAGCCTTGACCCCAACCACTTCATCCACTTTACATGGATTAGAGAGGGATCTCTTGGAAACTCTCCTTGACCTAGGGCAAGATCTACCCAATACGACACCTCGTCAACCCTCCCATATTCAAGCTTGACAAGTCGCATAGTGTCTTTGAGCAGTTAATTGTTTGATATAGTGATCTTTGATGCACATGCTTATATGGCTTATTTATTGATTGGATTCACTTATCATGATGTTATGACTTGAGATCCTTGGAGGGCGTGCTCATTTGTCTTTGCAGGACCTAGTTGGTGGACAATTTTAGGAGAACAAGCCTAGCTTGGGCTTCCATGGGGCTATAAGCCCACAGGTTGGATGCCAAGGGCCCGCATGCCAGATGGGAAGATTAGACTTGGAAGGCCTTGATGATGACTTGGACGACATAGCCTAGCCCCCACATGCCAAACGTTTTGTCTAGGAGAGGCAAAACGTCACTTCTAAAGACATGACGTCACTTAGGGGGGTTAGGGCTTGGTGGTGAGGTGCCACTCATTTACACTTGGATGTTTTGAGGAGAAGAGGGTCTTCACCATGATGAGAGTGCTTAGATGCTTGACATGTGGCCTTTGGAGGCCTACCCATGCTTCTCCAACACCAATGACTTCCTCAAAGTGGCAAAACGTCCCCTAAAGGGGAGACGTCCTTCTAAAATTAGGGTTTTCTTATGTGCAAAAATGAATTTTAAATGAATTACTCTGTAAAAGGGGGCAAGATTAGGGTTGTTGACCCCTAATCTTGTGTTTTACCCCTTAATTCATGGATAAATCACCTTGGTGACATTTGTATAAATAAGAGATCATAAGATCTCATTTTAAAAATAACTCTCCCTCATAGTGAGAGGACTTGGTCTGAAATTTTCGGCTATCTTGGCTCTTTTATCTCTTTTGCACTTGTTTATGGCTATATTTATGAATGGTTGATGGAGGAGGTCTAGCGTTAGCTTTGGATGATGTTTTCTAGCTCTCATGGTGGATTATCTTGGCATTTCTCTTGATCTTGGTATGGTCTTTACTATTATGCTATCATTTTTTCAAGTCAAGTATTGTTAAGCTAGGAGCCAGGTGGGAAGTATAAGGGCATACACCTTCTTAGCTTAAACACTAGCTAGAGAAATTTGCCTTGGGAAGTAAAAGGGCTTACACCCCCAAGGAGGTAGCTTCTCTAGCTCTTGTTTATTTGACTCCATTAACCCAAATAGAAAAGGCACTAGTCATACTCTTTTTTGCATTGGAGATATAAAATCATTGCCTTGGGAAACATAATTTTTGACGTTTTGAAAGTTTTCTTGCTTGAAGTTGAATTGCCTCATTGAGAGGAGTCTTCCCCCACTAGGGTGTCCCCTCTCTCCCAATACTCTAATTGCTGTTATAAACTTTAACCTACGGCCATTAGGGCTGCATAACCCTAGCTACTAACACTCTCATAACTCCTAAACTAACCCTAGACTAGCTCTCTAATTTTCCTTACTTACTCTACTAACTAGGGCACATCTTTTGGGCTAGTTCTTGGCACTTTTGTGTGGTTGATTTTGTTGCTGCATGCCATTGAATGCTACAGCCATAAGGCTGCAATTTTTTGCAGAAAATACATATTTACAACAGCTATCTTCTCTTGCTTCTTAAGTGCCATTTTTTAGCCTATATTCATTGCTAATCTTGACGCTGATTTACTTAACTAGTTTAGATCTTTATATGCTGATTTAGATGTTTTATTTGCTGATATAAACTGTCATTCTGGTTCTGATAACATTGACATGAACCATCATAGATCCATCTTAACCTTGGATCTAATAAGCACCAAGATGGATCAAAACTAGTCAACCCCAGAAACTGGAACCGGATAGGAATTGGTAAAAAATCGAACACAAAAATTGGTCGACCAAAAAATACTTAAAATATTAAAATTTTGATATAAAAAAATATATTCATGTACATCCTTGCAAATCCAAACCATTACACAAATTTGCAAAGTTTTCTCATGTATATAGCATTATAAGGGTGAATATAGCAAAATGACACCAAGTGCAATACATATTTGAACCAAAATACATCTACCTTGAGGCTCTAAACAGCTTGCAAAGTCCAAAAATTAATCATACTATAGTCTAAAAACAAATCAAACTAAATAAATCATCTAAATTTTTGGTCTTTTTGGATGAAGGAAGTGCATCTTCTAAAATTGAATTTCAAGCACTTTAATCTTGATGATGCAACTTTGTTTGTCAAGAAAGTTGGCAAAACTGTTGCATATCTTGTAGTGTATGTAGATGATCCATTGATAACAGGGAACAATGAAAGCTATATTGCATCCATGAAGAAAGAATTGAAGAAAGGCTTTGAGATGACAGTTTTGGGACATCTTTGCTACTAGGACATTGAAGTGACTCAAAATCCAAAGTACATATTCATCTCCCAAAAGAAGTGCATTGGTGAATTGTTGAATAGGTTTGGCATGGCTGAGTGTAACCTGCTCTCTACTCCAATGAAACCGAATTTGAAGCTCAAATCAATAGAAGGGAATGAATTTGAGGATGCAAGCAAGTTCAAAATGGTGCTTGGACTCACAAACACCCCTTCATATTAAGGGGGGGATTGAGGTACGTTGTAAATATCTTTGTAAATAAGCTAGGATAAATATGAAGAGTCATAGGTGAATAGGAAGAGTCATTTAGATGAAACCAAAGGTCACTTCCTCTTGTATATATACATGATACGAGTTAATGAAAATCAATCAAGAGTGGAGTTATTCAATAACCTGTTGGAAACAATAATCCTTGATGGTTCAATAAAAGCCTCGTCCCCATCGCCAACCTTAATAGACCTCAAAACCATTGAGAAAGCCTCTCAAATTTTAGAGCATTTGAGTTGTGAACTAGGGTGTTGATTTCATCCTTACAATCCTCAACATTACCTATAGTTTCCTTGTCACTTTAGGAATACATCTCATTTGTGGCCTCCTTTGGAGAATCTTCAAATTTTAAGAGCCATCTACTTTGATCTTCGTCATAAATATGTGCACATTCCAGAAAATGAATATCTTTAGGGGGCTCTTCAATATAAGTTTCCCATAAGCCCAAATATAAATCTATGAGGGAGCTTGCTACTACTATAAAAAAGTCTTCAATTGCCAAGGTATGTCTCACTAGGCCAAGGAAGTGACTTTGATACCATTGTTATGACCTTGATCTTGAAATTTGACTTGATCTTATTGATATAACAAAATCAATTCAGCCTAGTATACAACAATAAATCACAAATCTTCGATAATAACAACCACAAAATTTGGTATAGCAGAGGGAATCACAACATTTATATAATCTAGAACAATAAATCTGATTGTGTTGGATGGTGTGCAAAAACACTTTGATTAGATGAAAGAGATGCTTGGAATCAATTCAAAAGGATGCTTGGTGTGTCTAGCATTGTCTAGCGATAGAAGAATCATGCTCCAGGGTGGTGGTACACTTGGTCTAGTAGACAAGTAGGCAATAATCCAATCTAGGCTAGGATCGACAAGCTCTTTGCAAACTTTCATGTTGGTGCATTCTCCTCCAATTGGTGAGCAATTTGTCCATGTGGACCTGACTATCACCAGTTAGATCATTTTCCTGTTTTCTCTTCTATGCTCATTGGCCGTGATTGCCAGTATGAGGCTAACTCTTCTTTCAAGTTAAATGTCTCTCTTCTTGAGTTCGAAGAGTGTTGACAAGCTGTTTTTGCAAGGGTTTGGCATCTAATGCCTTTTCTAGTTAGGGACAACAATTGCATTCTATGCTGGGAGGAAATCATACAATGCACAACCGGGTTTGAGGAAAGATGGTTGCTAGAACTAGGAAGGGTAAAGAAAACCAAGTTCAGAATCAACTTCAACAAGTTCAACAAAGGGTAGAAGTGGACCCATTTAATGAGCTCCATCAATAGGTAGCCAGTGAGTTGAAATCACAACTTTGAGTATTTGAAGATTATAAGGCAAGAGGGGTTAGTTTTCAGGGGTGTTTGCAATGGATGGTTGATGGGGATGTGCCTTCTAAATTCTATTTCCAACACTTGGAGAGAACAAAAATTAGAAGGGATTTTAGTTATGCAAGATCCTAGTGGCAACCTTACAGAGGATGAGATGGACATCTAAATTTTTTTTCAAGGCTGTTTCCAAAGGATCTTCACTTTAGTAGGTTCCAATTGTTTGCTTGATGCTTCTATGGAGCTTGTTAAACATGCTATCCCCTTGGGAGGTAGAAGCCTCTGAGAGGGTTTATATTTTGAGGGAATTAGAGTTGGACGAATTGGAGGAAACCATGAAAAAACTCAAGAATGAAAAGTCCCTATGGCTTGATGGTCTCTCGGTGTAATTCTATAAGAAGTTGTGGCATGTGGTTAGCCCCACATATTTGAAGATGTGTTAGGAATCACTTAGAAGTCGCTGTATGGAAGGCTTGTCAATGCAGGTCTTATCAAGCTCGTCCCTAAAGGTGTTTAAACTTTAAAGGGATTTGGTAGGTGATTAACATCCAATCACTATCCTTAATGTCTCCTACACAATCCTAGCAGTATTCATGAGGAGGATTAGGTGGTTGGTTATACGGATAGTCCAAAGGAGCAAACGGGCTTTATTAAGGGCATGCTTTTTCTTGATAATATTATAATTGCGTGGGAAGGTGTTGAGTGGACTAAGGGGAATGTGCAAAAGGCACGTTTTAAAAAAATATGACTTTGATATGACATATAACAGGATTGAATGGGATTTCACCCTTAGCATGTTGAATGGGTTGGGGTTTGGTTCCTTCTATCATAGATCGACAAAGCCTCTCTTCTTGTAGGTGTTAATAAGGGTTAGTGTGAATGGTGTATTGTTTGATTCTATTCTTTTGCAACAATCTATTTGGCAAGGTTGCTCGCTTGCTCCTTATCTCTGTCTGATTGCAACATACGCCTTGGGTTATTGGTTAGAGGCATCTAGAGTTCAAGGGCAAGTGAAAGGAATTTTTTTACCTAGTAGCAACCAATTTCTCAATATCCACTTGACAGATGCCTTGACTAAACGCTTGAATTGACTCAACAATCCGTGGAGGGTACTATTCTTTGCTTGGGCAGAATCGCAGATGTTGCTCGAGCAGTTGTTAGTGAGGAAGAAATGAAGGTCTTCCTAATTGGCTAGGATGAACTGCCTAATTGGTTGAATCATAAATCCCAGGGAGATCATTTGGTATTAGTGCATTCCATTTAGTATGGAGATCTCTCTTTCTAATTAGTGGAAATAGATAATGGCCAAGTTTGAAAAATCCTTAAAGTTTGGAATCATCTTGATCTTTTGCTTGAGGGGAAGGTTACAATTGTTGATAAAATTCTTGCAGTAGGGATGATTTATTACTCTTGATTTTTTTTCTTCTCAAGTAACCTGTAAACCCTGGGAGAGGGCCCTCGAAAACATCCTTTGGGACAAGCAAGGTTGGGTGAAAGGGATTCATTCAATGGCCTAGGATATTTGCACTTTACCAAACGGTCGTGGGGGATTGGGGCTCCTTGACATAAGATCTCAAGGAGATTCTCTTGCTTGTAATCAGGTAATATGAGCAGTGGAGGGGGATGCTCTGTGGTAGCTTTTAGTCCATAATTGAATTCAACATGATCATCACATTCAATACATTAAAGACCCGTTTCAGCGCTGTGACATAATTGGTAATGCTAAGGCCTTCGCGCTTTAAGGTTCAATTTCACTTAAATGAGTGTGGGTTGTGTTACCATTCAAACTCTGACTACGTGGAAAAGTTTAGACCATAAACATGAGAGCCTAAAGGCAACCACTAGGCAAGCCACCCATTCTCACCTCAATGGTCTTGCCCATCACTTTAGACCAAGGAAAAGGGGTTCCTAGCCTAGGGGGGTATCTCTAAAGGATTAACTAAGCCCAATCATTGTGTAAGTGAAGAAAGCTTAGGCTTCAGTTAATCCAAGTTTTACAAATCGCTTAAGTCTTGAGAGCAAGTTTGAATGCGATTTGCTTAAGAAAGTGATTCAACTTACCCATGCACCATGAAATTTAAAGTAAATCAAGATAATTTTGGCCATGAGAAAGTAAAAGATCAATCAATGAAGATAGCCAATGCACACATAAATTGTAGAAGCCTTAATGTGTGTGTTTAGCACATGTAAGTTAAACCTTGAGAAAAATACTTGCCATCAAATTAAACGAAGTGAAATTGATTATGCCACAATTTTACTCAAAATTTTTAAGTGTAGATCATGCACAGTTAGCAAAATAGAACATCTCCACCATGAATTAACAAGTATTGAATCTGAACTTTGAATCAATGACACATCCACATGTTTGATTCACCATGTAAATTGAAACAGCAAAGTACCAAAGTATAAGTGTGGTTAAACTTTAAAGAGTGGATTTATTCCTGATGCAGTGTTGAAAATTAGCTCAGAATGGATTGCACAATACTATGAGAAATATGTCACCAATATGTCACAAGACTTAATCCTTACAGATGAAGAGTGTGCTGTTGTTTACGAGTATTCTTTAGGATTCAAATTCAGTTTTAGTTTACTCCAATGACAAGTGGATCACAAACCATAAACCATCAATAATAAACATGTGAAAACTAAGTGTTAACTTAGCAGCCCAAGATACCATCCATCAATAGCCATGAAAGTTATGATATGATTAAACTACTTGGAGTAAATTTGCCCTTTAAAGGGTTATGACTGTGTTTTGATGCAACTTAAACAGTGAATCAGAATATGGAATAATGAAGCATCCAAATCAGCAATGAGGGTGCATAAAGAGAAAGTAAGTGAAATGATTGAAACAAGAAACCACACTTACTATTCGAGCTTATTAGATCTGTTTGTTATAAACCTTAAAGATGAACTTCAGATCTGTTAAGTGATAACCTCTACTTTAGAAAATAAATTCTAGCAAACTTGAGAGGTTAGATAAGAGTCAAAACCATGAGACGTCTAGCTAGTTGAACCAGAATGTTTTGCTCTTATTTAGTGTGGGATTGTTAAATCTACTTGAGAACTTACTTTATGATCTTTAGATCCAACAAACTACCTCTTTAAAGATGTCTAAACAGCAAAATGAAGAGGCAAATTAAGCAAATCGATTTAAGATCTAGCATAATAGAGAAATCAATTTTTCTTAGTTACTCAAGTTCATTCAAAATAATGTGAAATTTAAACCAATTATCTTGAGATGCAATTAGAGCACTTAAATTGAACAAATCTGAACTAGCAAAACCATGAAATTCTCTTTTTAAATTGTTTAGATCTATTTTTAAAGTGTTTAATTGATGCTGTGTTGGCATGCCTGGAGGTTGTAGTGGCAGCAGTCAGATAACACGACCCCGTGCCACACGAGTACGTGCCTGACTAATGGCTGATTCCGCCAGTAAAAAAAAGTGTTTAATTGATGAATATTTCAGATCTAAGTGAATCCCTTTGAACAGAATTTTAAGCCAGCAAGCCAAAAGGGGTTTGTAAATGAGCAATCTAGTAAGATCTAACTAGGAAACTCAAAAAAAATTGCTCTAGAATCAAGTTGATCCAACTAATAAACCATCTAAGTGATCTAGATGACTTGTAGCAAATCTAATAAAGATCTATGCAAGTAATTGTTAAAATATTGTGTAACTGCAAAGAATATTCTTATCCCCTTTTGTGGATAAAGATAAAATATATTTATTATTGATTAGATCAATCCCATTTTGTGGATTGATCATGTCGGGTATTGTAAATGACCAAATCCCCTTTTGCGGATTGGTCAAACCCTAATTGTAATACGCTAAATAAGAAGTCGGCCCCAGAATATATTAAAGGTGGTTATAACACCTAGAAGAAGAAGTCGGCCCTGCCAGTGAAGAGACACTTCCACACGTGCCAGAATTGTATAAATAAGAGAGGCCAACGCCTCATTTACACACACTCAGCTCACTCATCTAGTGCTCAAGTATTGAAGGAAGCTGCAATTACCAGTTGCCGGAAGAAGGAAGAGAGAGAGAGGCGCATCCTTGGAAGAGGAATTTCTGTGTTGTTTGGTTCATTATCTTGGAATTGTATTGGCTATCTATATTAAGGAAGTTTTGCTGGGTTTTCTTCCCCTTGAGGGTTTCCCAGGATAAATGCTTGTGTACTCTTGTGATTGTGTTTCTCTCAGTGATCCCGTCTATGCTATTATTATCTAGTAAATAGAAAGGTAACCTAATAATAGCTTAAACTTTAACATGGTATCAAAGCTAAGCTGAAGAGAGCATCTTTCACAGGAAAAAGAAAAACGTCACTGTTGCTGTACATGAAAATTAGGGTTTTTTATTAAAGAAGGTTTTCAGCCTCAAATCCATCTAGAAAGGTGCGCCCTACCTCAAGGAACATTTTGGCATCCTCAGCGCACTTTTTCAGTGGCTAGATCTCCCGGAAAATGAAACCCTAGTTTTCACAAAGTACCAGAAAACCAGAAGTACTAGTGTACCAGAAGTACTAGAAAACCAGAAGTACCAGAAAACCAAAAGCACCAGTCCAGAAATCCGCAGACCAAGTTTGGAGGGGTAAAAGTTGGATTTTCTGAAATCTAAACACACTAGGCTACTCGCCTCAGTCCAGCGCATCTTTTGGTGAATTCAGTTTTCAGATCCAAGTAATTTGATTTTTTCATTATTTCTATAGCCCGGAGGGCTAGGGTTTCTTCTATAAGAAAGAATGGCTGCCAGCATGAGGGTAGAAGACAGGCTGAAAGGATCTAGAAACTTCAGATCTTGGAAGCATAGGTTGCAGATGATTCTAGACGAGAATGATCTCCTAGAACATGTTACAATGGGTGTACCAGAACCAGATGAAGAAGAGCAAAAGACCAAGCATAAGAAGAATGAAAAGAAAGCAAAGAGAATCGTGTCAGATTCAGTAAAAGATCACTTGATCCCTCATATATCCGAACTACAGACAGCAAGGCAAATGTATGAAGCACTCAGCAGATTATATGAAAGCAAAGACATTAGCCGGAATCTTACCTTAAGAAATCAGCTTTGTAATATGAAGATGGACAACTCAGAATCTGTCACATCCTATCTTATGAGAGTTTCTCAGATCAGAGATCAACGTGCAACTATTGGAGATGTCATTAGTGACAAAGAACTTGTAACCACAACCCTAAATGGGTTTCCAACATTTTGGATTCCTTTTGTACAAGGAGTGTGTGCAAGAAGCAAGTTACCCAAGTTTGATAAGTTATGGGCAGATTGCA
>ML864281.1:0-17098 GCA_009831015.1 Picea engelmannii | reverse complement strand
CGTTCAAATTCTCTGCCACCGAGTCTCCATCTCTCATCCTCAAGTTATACAGCTTCTTTCTCAGGAATAGTTTATTTACCAGGGACTTAGACTGATACAACTTCCCCAACTTTTCCCATAAATCCTTGGCTGTAGCTTCCTCTAACATAGTCAGTAATACTGAATCGGAGAGACACAGTCAAATTGTGCTCTTTACCTTCCGATCCATCTTTTTCCAGTCATCTACAGAAGTTCCTGTAGGTGCAGTACCTGGATCTACTGCGATCCACTGATCTCTGTCCACCAAAAGATCTTCCATCTTGAGCTTCCACAACTCAAATCTTTTCCCATTAAACTTCTCGATCTCCATCTTTGAATTTCTTGCCATTTCTTTTCACCTGAAAAACAATACTGCAGATCTCCCACTATAACAAGGCTTATCACAGTCCCGAGCCAAACCCTTGACCACAAAGGCATCCCCCTGAAGCCAATAAAGCTCTGATACCAAATGTAAATTCTAACCTTGTACAATATCTACTGCAAACTGATATTCAAAAAAGAACAGAAAAGATACAATGGCAAATACAAACATTACACAGAGATTTTTCACTTGGAAACCCAAACCGGGAAAACCAGCATATATTATATTCATACATTGTGTTACATTGTTTACAATACAATATACATATAAGAGCCAGTGGCATCCAAAACCCTAACCCAATGACCTGGATTAGTCCAAAACCCTAATTCCTTAACCGGAAATAGAAAACCATCGGCAAAAAACCATGTGTCAAAAAACCACCTAAATATCATGTGGTCCTGGAAATATGTCGTCCTGGTGCGAAAAAAAATTTCGGGGGCGTTGCCCCCATACCCCCTGAACCCCCCTCTAACCCCCCTGTGCGCCCGACGCAGACGCTCAACCGCTACTTCTCGTGCAAAGAATATAACACATACCCAACAAAATCTTGGGCATTTGCAAATGTAAACTACTCACAGAAATTCATGGGAAATCTCGAGTATCAGTTTAAAATCTCTAGACGCAAAGAAGTTGAAAATGTGCTTCGCATGGAAAAAATTAAAGTTTCAATGCTATCGATGGCCCAAACAAAAGTTTTATTTTTCACTACAATGGTTCTCACAACAAAAATTGTTCCAAAAAGAAAAGTAAAAAGAGGTTCATCAGAATTCGGCTAGATCAGTTGAAGCCTTGAGTAATAATGGCTAAAAAATGACAACAACAATAAATTGTGTGTACCACAATATTTGTCCATGGAAACACGTCCTGAGTGTTAACTCTCCAGCCATCAAATGGGAAAAAATAAATCATCCAAGATCAACTCTCACGATTTACCTTAGTTAGCGATGGCTAAGCGTGAGTGTCTAAATTTAGGTTATGAGCAGCATGTTTCTAAATCGCCCACCGCCAAGCATTGGCAACGAAATCTAAGACATGAGCAGACAAATTTCTAATTCTCCCCAAGGAATTGACACAGGTAAAAATTTGCCTAAGGAATATTTCACACCAGTAAGCAGAAAGGGAGTGAACGCAGTCCTCACGCCCTCAGTAGAGGAACACGGTCAAGGATTTAGTGGTGGCCGCCCAGTAATCAAAAAGGAAAAACAAACACACTCAACAGAAGACGTGGGAGAATTAAACCAAGAAATAACAAAAGGGCAAAGTCAAAACACTCTGGCAGTGCAAATGCAGAGTTAAATTTTACATCTATCCAAATTTTACACATGTTGAAGTAATCTTTTTACTTCATTACTTTATTGAACGCGAAGTGAAGATTACAGTTATCACCAATTACATTTGCTGAATAAATCATTTTACATCATACCTTACTGAACCCAGAAGTTATAAAGCAAGTCAATCCAACAAAACCAAAACACAGATCGAAGTTAAATACCTTTTTATATCCCACAACACCAATATAAAAAAATTGATGACAACAGTAAGAGAATGTCAGGGCCATAAGGATAACTCATCGAAGGAAATCGCAGGCTGCTATCAGTCAAGGCACAAAAAACCAACGACAAGGAAGAAAGATAATCCAAACGCAGAGGTTGTGCTGAAGGGCGCAAGTCATCAATCTGGAAAGGACATCCACAGAAGGAGACGACTAAAGGTTCGCCTTCGCATCACCATCCTCGCACAGAAAAGCAGGGCGTTGAGATCCATAGGTCTTTTAACACTAAGGCGAAGACCATAGATCAGGCTCCTGGCCAACTGCTCAGGCGAGGACTGACATGCTAAGGATGAAAAGAAAACAATTGCATGGGTCACAGTCAAACCACAGGGCTGTCGAGTCATGCGGGGAAGAAAGCCACGGGAAATCAATCAACCAAACAATCGGCCAAGCTAAGAAAAAGGGGTTCACTATCGATCTAAACATCCAATCCATTACAAAACAATATGCAGATCCAAGTATAAGTCCCAATGCATTCTACTCTACAAAATAAAGAGTGTATCGTTACCTAATTGCCTGCTTCAAATGACGTCCCGCGCTCCATGCAACTCCCGCTTGCCGACCGTCGAGACCTCACCGGTACCTCCCAGCCAATGCTAGGGGTACTCTTCTTCCCCCTTAGCCCCCCGAGCCACAAAGGGGCCACACACTATCCAAAGGTTTCGTCTAGCTCCCAACTCGCCTCACAAGGCTGAGCTACCACTCCTCTCCGAGATGGGTATCCCAACTCCCACAAGTAAATCAGTCAAGTCGGTATTTCTGCAGCGTTACGTTACGCAAACAAAAGATGATCCTTTCTCCTTCACCTTCCTTCATTATATAGAATTTCCCACTTCCTCTCTTTCCTAAAATCTCATTTAATTAAATTTTTAAAAATAAATTCCTAAAATTTCCTCTCCGTACAAGTGTCACCCATCCCCTTCATTCCTCCATTATTTAATTTCTTTAATTAATTAATTATCGTATTTCCCTCACCCACCTAGAGTTACTCCTAGAATCACTCCTAGGTGTCCCTAGATTCCCTTATAGGTTTTAAAGGCTTTCCCTATTTTGAAATTGCCAATCCAGTTTAAAATTAGAAATCTCTTAAATGTAGATTCTTTACTAAGTTGACTTCCCTCTTTTTCCCTTAAGTTCCCCTTTTTCCTTTTTATGTTACCTCCTTTCCCTAGTTTCCTATTTTTTTTATTTTCCCTCTTTCCCCTTTTACTTAGAACTCAAAAAGGCAGGTGTGGAATATAACCCCTTTTCCCTATTATTATTAATTTAGTATCTTTTAAATTATCAAATGATAAAATAAT
This sequence comes from Picea engelmannii, assembly GCA_009831015.1. Taxonomy (NCBI): domain Eukaryota; kingdom Viridiplantae; phylum Streptophyta; class Pinopsida; order Pinales; family Pinaceae; genus Picea; species Picea engelmannii. The sequence goes on along the minus strand of ML864281.1, from coordinate 13,845 downwards.
TAATTCCCTCTTTACTTTTTTATATCCACATATTTTATTTCTTATTAACAATTTAATTTCTTACTCCCTTCATGTTACAAAATTTTATGAAGACCATAATTATTATTTAAGTCGTTTTTATTTTAAATTTTATTATTTTATTTTATCTATTTATTTATTTATTATTTATTTTATTATTATTATTATTATTTATTTTTTTAAAGGTAGACAACATTTACCCCTAGCAAAATTTTAGACTTAGAACTTAGATTTTGTACTGGGCGATATTTAATTAGGGAAATTGTTTTAAAATTTCTTAACATGTTATCTGTCTTAGGGCCATCTAGGTCCATGCCTCTATCATCATCAACGCAACGTGCCCTTCAGGATGCACCAGGTGCTCCAAGGGTGCCACTCACCTCATATGTTCCTTTCCGCGACGTGCCCTTCAGGACGCACTACGTGCTCCAAGGGTGCCACTCGCCTCTTGACTGATTGGTAGACATCAATAACCCCTGGAGTCAACACTCCGCCAGGTGAACTTGTGGGAGACTAAGGGATTCTAAGTAATAAGGCCTCTGCCTTATTGCGTGCCCCTTAGAATCATCATGAGCGACTGTCCTCTCGAACTAGGTAATCATTAACCTACAGTTCGAGCCACGACGAGAGTGCTAGTAGGTTTTGGAAGGGTTGTTGTCCACCCCTCTCCCTCAACATCTCTGGTAGTCATGTGTGACCCCTCTACTCCATATGTGAGTCTGGTCGGCAAGCTATCGTCAGCCTGCATCATCAACAAATCATGTTAGAACATATCCACATCATATCATCTAGTCAGATGTATTAATATCACTGTAAAACAATCAAACCCCAATGGCACACTCCCTGACTCGATTCAGAGTCCAAGGGGTTCCATCGATGCCTCTGCATCTTCAAGGTCCAAAACCCTGCACACTTAGTAAAACCGAGTCAATAGCACCTGTCTATGTCAATGTAGTAAAACAACATGTCATCTACCCATAACGCATCATAATCAAAGTCAAATGTTTAATAGCATAATAATCTAGATCACTTGTGAGAAAGTGTCCTTAAAGAATAAGTTCGCTCAGTGCACCAGAGCGAGATGTTACACTCTAGAGAATAATAATGGTACCAAATTCCAAGCCTTAGAGGGGGAGAATAGTGAACAGAAAGAGGAAGAAAAGACACAAGATCAAATTACACAACCACACAGATCATAAGCACAAAGGTGGAGGAACTACCAAAATGAATAAATATTTCCCCAGATATGGGGGAATACCAACTAGTATAGGGAGAAACATGGATGAAAGATAATCAGTATCAAGAATCTGATTCGGAAGAGGAAGTAGAAGCAGAGACAACACACGATATGGATATGGAGGAAGTGGAGATGGAAATGACAGCCCTAAGAGCAAAGCATGGAGAGAGGAAATTTAATAATCTTCCAATTCACTCAGTGCCCAAGTTGCAAAGGGATTTGTTGAAAGAAAAATGTTTAGGGGCCTCCCAAGCTTCCTAATCCTCCACCATGGGAAACCTGGGGATAAAAACCAACCCCCTCAAACCTCTGAAAAAAATTCCATGGGAGGAGAGGAATACGGGTAGAAAACATCACAAATAAAAGATTCAGGAAACAAGGGCCCTCTTCCTAGATTCAAACTAAGTGGTAGGACTCCCAGATAAATATTTCCCCTCCCAAACAAAGTGTCGATATGAAGATTATGTCATGGAATGTTAGAGTAATTAATGCCTCAACTAAGCATAGAATGTTACAGAAGAAGATCATTAAGGAGAAAGTAGAGTTAGTCATGATACGAGAAACAACATGTGATATGGAAACGATAAAATCATAGCCAAGAAAGTTTAGAAAGGATGTGTGGTGGAAGAGATTGAAGCATACAGGACCTTGGGAGGGTTGTCCATCATGTGGGATCCAAAGGTCTTAAATGTTGAGATGCATTATTTTCTTCATAGAATCCTCACGGTAAGATTCAGGTTCGTAGGCTCTATGGAGCAGGGGTACATTTCAAATGCATACGCCCCCCATCCTCGGGAAAAAAGAGGGACTTATTAGATGAGTTAAATTTTTTGGGCACCACTATGCAACAACAACATTGGATCATGTGGGGAGATTTTAATATGATAAAATACCTATCAGAAAAAAGGGGGAGGAAATAAGAGACTAGACTCAAAGAATGATTCCTTCAGAGTGACGATAGAGATCCTCATATTATGGATGTCTTACCCTATTATGGGTTAGACCAATGTCCCATTACAATAGAATGTAAGAGAAACATAAGGCATGGGCCCAGGCCCTTCAGGTTTGAAAAATTATGGTTGGATCATCCTGACTTCCAATAGAACCTGGAACTCGACTGGAAGGAGAATTTTTTTTGTGGAACAAATATTTTCCAGTTCCAATAAATACTTAGACACATCCATAACCACTTAAAGGTCTGGAACAAGGAATTATTTGGAAACATATTTGATGAGAAATGAAGATTGGAAACATGGATGGAGGAGATCCAATCCAAGGCCATTCAAGGGGTTCGCTCGGAGACGACGACTGAAAGGGAAGTGGAGTTACAATTGGAACTAAAAAAAAGAGAACAACAAGAATAAATGTTATGGAGACAAAAGTCCATGATCACATGGCTAAGAGAGGGGGAAAAAAATACCAATTTTTTCCATAATTCTCTTCTGCAAATGAAAAGCAGGAACAAGATCTCATCCATAATATTTGAAGAAGGGGAAATTAGAGAAACCCAAGAGGACATTGAGGAAAAATTCCCAAATCACTTCAATTTTATGTTGACTAATCCAAAATAACACAAGGAGGAATCCATACACAGGATTACAGAGTTCATCTCCAAACTAGTTTCCCTAGAGCAGAACCAAAGTATAACAAGACTAGTTTCTTTAGAGGAAGTGGAAACAATAGTCAAATACATGGCATCGATAAAATCTCTAGGCTTGGATGGATTCACCACATATTTCTTCGAAGCGAGTTGGTCAATTATAAGGTGGTGTATTTAGGAAGTGGTTGAGGATTCATGCTCTTCCAGATCCATCCTATAGGCCTTCAACACCACTTTCATCACTCTAATTCCCAAGGCCAAGGAATCCATCACTACAGATAAGTTTTGACCCATATCTCTCTATAATTTCATTTATAAAACTATTACTAAGATAATAGCCAATAAAATCAAACCCATCCTATCCATTATCATCTCCCGAGAACAAGGGGGTTTCATGGAGGGTTGAAAAATCCTTGATGGTATTGGGGTGTCCCATGAGACCATCCACTCCCTCAATTCCACGAGGAAAGTAGGGATAATGATGAAGCCTGATATTTCCAAAGCTTCTAACCATATGAACTAGGTCTTCCTCAGGAAGATGTTGGATGCTTTTGGTTTCAGGGAGGATTGGGTCGAATGGATTTTAAACCTGGACTCCTCATTTTTTTTATCAATCCCAGTAAATGGATATATGTTTAGATTATTTAACCCATCCAAGGGATTAATACAAGGTGGCCCACCTTCCCCTTTTCTGTATATCATTATGGTGAAGGGATTGGGTTGAAGTATAAAGCGGACTCTGGAAAAGGGTTCCATCTAGTGTATCTCCTTGCACTCCTTAGTGGAGCCTCTCTTGCATCTATAATTCGTGGATCATACCTTCCTTTTAGGCCAACCAACTGTCAGAGAAGCCTTGGACTTTAAGAAATTCTTGGATTTATTCAACAAATCTTCTGGGATCATTATCAACCTTGACAAATCCCAATTTTTTTTCTTTAACACCCCCCAACCAAACTAGAGAAACATAGCCCTTTTTTTTGGATTCCAATAGGCTTCCCTCCCTTCCAAATACCTATAGGATCCTCTCATTGACAAATCCATCTGCAATGCCTCATGGGAAGAAGTCTTGTCCAAAGTAGAATCCAAGCTATCTAGCTGGATGCATCATTTCCTCTCTCTCCCGGGGAGAATTTTGTTGATAAAATCACTCCCCATGTCCATGCCAATGTATTTATTCTCAATCATGGTAGCTTCAAAGAACATTCTAAAGAAAATTAGGAACCTGCAATGATATTTCCTCTATGGAGGGGAGACTAAAGGAAAAAAAAAATGGGCATTGGTGGCATGGAAAAATCTATGCTAGCCCAAGGACCAGGGTGGGTTGGGCATTAGAGAACCACACGCGATTGGTCAAGTACTGGAAGCCAAGATGTGGTGGAGATGGATGAAGAATCATAATTCCCTTTGGGAAAATCTCTGGAAAATTAAATATTCCCCTCAGACACCCAGGAGGAGATGATCAGGGCAGAGGGGGATAGTCTGAGTTCTCTAATTTGGAGTAATGCGTGGAAGAAATGGGGATTTGTCCAACAATAAAGCTTCTAGGATATCCACAATGGATGCTCAACCCTCTTTTGGGATGACACATGGGATCGACATCCAATTCTAGGGAACTGTGGGATCCTTCAACCATTGAGACTTACAATGATACATGAAGGTTGAACCAAGGTTTTTCAATATTGGTGGACTCATCCGAATATGAGAAACCCATATACCCAATCTTGGAAATCCTTGGAAGATTTTCCCATAGCATTGGATGAAGATACAAAGAGGTTGATGTAGGTTATCAAAATCTAAGTAAGAAAAGGTGTACACATAGTTAGATGGGGAGCACAGGGTGATGGAATCATTCAGGTGAAATATACCTACCTAGCATTGGTGGGAAGGGGGGGGGAGGGGGGAGAAACGAAATACATTGTGGGATAAGGTTTGGAAACTGAACACATGGAAATATATATATATATAAATTCATGTGGTTGGTCACTATCCAAAAAATATTGACGAGGGACCTCCTTATCCGGTGAGGTTTCACATGGAATTCTATGTGCATGTTATGCAAGGTAGATAAGGAATCCCTCGACCATTTTTTGGGATCCTACAAATAAGTGACATTTCTATGGGACACAAGAGTGGAATTGTTCATATGGTTGGAAACGATTAGAAATGACACACCAAGAACCATAGAGGAATGGGGAAAATATATCTTTGTGAATCCAATCCTCATTCGAGCATGAAATACCTTCTCGGGCTTCCTATTATGGAACATATGGAAATAATGAAACAAGAGAATTTTTAAAAATAAATACCTGACTAATGACTAGGTATAGCACAACATTCATACCACTGTAAAGGAATCCATAACAACCTCAACTTGGTCTAAGCAAGACATGGAAATAGAGGAACATGAAGCCATAATATTCAAAACATAGAATCTTGGATAATGCTTGAAGCAAGCAGTCTACATTATAAAACCTATATGCCCAAAATCCAAGGAACATTGGTAGCCTCCCCAAGAGGGCTTCCTAAATTTAATATTCGATGGTGCCTCTAAGGGAAATCCAATACTAGTGGGGGCGGGGGGAGTATTTAGGAACCATGAGGTATATATTCAAGCTCCATTCACCTAAAACTTGGAAAATACTTCGAACAATGCAGAGGAATTTGTTGGCCTCTTCAGGGGCTTAGGGATCACTCAAGATAAAGGATATGGTTCCATAGTGGTGTAGGGATACTCCTAGGTGTTGATCAAATCTTTGAAAAGAATTATAAATGGCACTCCCTAAAACAAAATTTCAAAGAATTGGCGTCTCTCATATGGACTCTCGGATATTTCAAGCCTTTCTAGGATAATCTTGGTAATTATACCTGGTCATGTCTGACATAAGGCCGATTCTCTAGAAAAATCCATGGCCAATGCAGGAGTCTCCCTGCTCAGTGAGAACCTCATATTGATGGTAGGGAAGCCACTACCAGGGACGCTCCAGGAATAGGTGGACCAACTAAAACATATGGGCTTAGAATTCTTGGATGGGGTGTCAACTAGAGGGATGGATATCCCCCACATGGTCAAACCGATGCTCGATGTGATGGAGGAGGAAAAATGTTTAGAAAAAAGCATGCAAGGGAAGACAATGGGTACATCGACTATCCTTAATGTTTGTTTGGTCTGACTGATGTGATGTGGAGGACGGGTGCATATGTGAGATCATAATAGAAGTGCATGAGAACCATAGGGGAGAACCTAGCATCTGTACTCCAATTTAATTCCTACTAATGCCGAAGTCATGCAAAGGGAAGTGGAGCAGTTACGATAGTGATGGCTCTGGGGTGACTTTTGGTATTTTTCAATTTTTCATGATGACACACTCGCTTAGCAATGGGATCAAAGAAACATATAATAAGAGCGCTTTGGAGGGAGATGTGAAGGTATGGGTCATAGCTCTGAGTGTTCTTATTGTTCTGTTAGATGAAGGTTAAGGGAGATTTCAGTTGGGAAAACCACCACCGCTCCTCGTAATTCTATGGGGGTTCAATTATTCTGGTATAAATTTTAAGGATATGGCCCACCTGTGGAGAAAAAAGGGCAAAGGTCACAGGTTAGGGAGGCGAGATAAAGAATCGTCGACCTTGAAGGGCCCGATGAACTCCACTCGGGCGACTGGGGATGTTTGGCATGTCGAGAACAATTTTTTTGAGTTATGCTCAAAAGAGGAGATAAAGGAGGTCGAAGAGGTAGAGGATCATGTTTTCCAACATAGAAGGGATATTTTAGACAGTGAGATTTTAGATGAAGCAGAAAAGTGGGTTGAAGACCCATTCTACACCAGAACACGGGACACCAAATACTTCAGGATGTTGGAGACTTATTGGTTGGTTAAGGCTATTTTTAGTCATGCCCTACATAGGACGGGGAGTGAGAAAGAAGAATTGATCCATGCCATACACATCCTTGAGGGAAATTTAGAATTGTTCTTTCGTTCCCAACATGGTATCAACTTTAGGGTAAACCTGACATCTTAGTAGTAGGAGAGGAAATAACACACTCTTGTGTCACAAAGCTCACTAGGTTTAATCAACTGCCCCATCAATGTCAGCGAGGTACAGAAGGATGGTGTGGTACCTTCTTGTGAAGGGTTTCCATCACCAAGCAATGCCCCTCCAGTGAAGAGTGGACCAGGTTAATTGGTCTCTAAGCATGTACAACTTAGGATTTTTTTTAAGTTTTTTTTGTTTAAATGCAGTGAGTAGCTTGGATCATAAGAATTAGACAATGATACCTATTTTAGGTCTATTTACAACCATAGGACCCAGTATATAGAACTATGATCATTTCTATATTTTTTTATAAACTCCTGAAGATGATGACATGATATCATTGTGACTGTGCCACAGAATTGTCTTTGGGTTTCATCAAAGGCAGACCCCTTGTACCTATCTGTATCTTTTTTGTGCATATAATAGAATTTTTTGCTCTTTTTAGAAAAAAATACACTACATTAATGTTTTTAATTAGTCCATATGTTTAAAATAAATAACTTGTTTTACTAACATTTATTTTCCTACTTACATAAAATTCAAAATTGAAATATACTTTAACCCCTATTGATTCAAAAAAAAAAAATTGTTGTTTGTTTTTAATACAATAAAACTCCTTATTTTTAGATGTCAAAGGCATCTTCTCTTTGATAATCAAACTTGGGTTAGTGATGGAAGACTTGTATCAATTTACCATTGGACCACAACTTAACCAACCTTAAAAAGGGTTTTTACACTATGAATCCATGAATGGGAAATATATTTTTAAAATGGTTTTACTCCATGCATCCATGAATGAGAATTATATTTTTAAAAGGGGTTTTACTCCATGCATCCATTAATTGTATAATGAGATCCTCTATATTAAATAATTAAATAATTAAATCTATGAAATAAATATGTTATTTAGAAAGGGTTTAAATATTTTTTATTTTTTTATAAATAAAATAGCATTTATATGAGGATACTTTAAGTTCCCTTAAAAATTATGTTTATAACATTGAGGTTGTTGGTTGTGGAGCCTGATTATCTTCTTGATTCATAGGTCTTTTTTTTCATTTGTGTTTATATCCCATGAAGACTTTACAGCCCGAAAGAATATACACTCCTCCATGCGAGGGAGTGTAGGGGGGGTTACCCCCTCTGCGGGGTCCGAGGGAAAGTGAGGGTTCGGGGAGAAGCCCCCGAAGGAAAATTTTCCTTGTAAATGTATATTGTAATTTCATAGTAAATCTGGACCATTCATTATAAGGTCGCAAATATGACGGTTGAAGTTATGCTAGGGTTTATTCCCTAGAAGGTACCCCTCTTTTATGAAGGAAATTTATTGTGGCTATGTATTATTGTGAATATTTTATTATGAGTGAGGAGACTGTGAGAGAAAGAAGATCAAGTTACAACAGGTGTTTTGTAGGTTGTATTCCTTCATTTGTTGGATAATAATAAAGGAAGGACCTCCCCAGATGGGGTGCCCACGGGAAATGTCAGATGCAACACATAATAGAGCCACGCGGCAAGGCCACATGACAACTGGTGGCAGCCTATTGACACGTCTACCCTCACACGCTCGCTGGTATACACATCCGCCATCACCTCTCCTCCCACACTCGGACCAGGTAGTTCACACGTTCCAGAGCCTGCAAATCTTCATGGTCCTGCACGGAGAAACCTTCTGGTCACCTCAACACCATCCAACCGTGAATTCTTCCCCCCTGTCAATAATCATGGCTCTTTTCTTTCATAGTGACCTCCCCGAAGCTCATTCCATCATCTACTCTGCTCCACAGCTCTGGCGTGATTCCTCCTTTGATGTTTTGGAGCTCTCTGGTGCGTTTCCTCCTTTGACATTCTGGAACTTTCTAGTGAGAACCCTCTTTTCCTTGATGCCATGACCTAGAGGTAGACCAAGGCGTGGAGCTGCATGGTACCAGCCCAGGGGAAGGAAACCACCCCCCTTTGTACAGGAACACGAATCCACAAGTTCTCCATGAGATTATCCCCCCCTCTACAATTCAGATTCTCCACCTCTGCTGGCACCCATGGATGTTCACTTGCTTGAGGAAGGATTCCCACCTCTTCTTCCCCTTTTAGCCATCCCCCCTCCTTAAATTCCACTAGTGGATCTAGTTACAAGCCTCTCCCCCCTCTCGAACCCTTACGGTTGTAAGGTCGAGTGGTTTGATCTCATGGGTAATTCGATTGGCTATGCCCCACCTTCCCCCTCACCTCCTCGAAGACCCTACTTTCTTCCACCACCCCCTCATTCGTCCTCAACCTTTTCTCATTTTTCTCTCCACACTCCCATTTCCCACCTAATAGCAGGGACACTAAGCGAGTTGAGCTCTAGACCACTCTGAGCACCATCAAAAAGGATCCGCAGGACATCAAAACATCCATGCGAGAAGTACATACAAGGGAGGACGACCGTTGGCGACGTGTGGATAATGTGATGGAATTTCTACAAGACCTCCAAAGAGCCATGGAAGAACAAGAGAAAGGGAAAGCTCAGGAAGTACAGGTCTATGATGGGCCACGTCTTGGACCAGGTTACTAATGCACTCCATTGTTTTTTCTGCACATACTGTCAATATTTTGGCCCTACGTGGCATAGAAAAATTCTGACTCACATGCATCTAACATCTGGCCCTGAGTGGCCACGTAGCTAAATTTTTCTATGGATTAAATTTTGGACAATGGTGGTTCCCTGTTTGGGCACCGCTACCTCTTTTTTATTTTAGACACCTAGCAGAGGTGGTTTCCCAACAGGGCACCAATGTTAGGTAGATAGATTACTCTCAAACTTCTGTAATTGTTTTTTAACCAGGAATCAATACACAATCTAACTTACAAAAAAATAAAATAAAGGAAGGACCTAAAAAATGTCTCTGATGGACATAGCCCACACTGGGTGAACCACGTATATTTGTGTCTCTATTGTATTGTGTATATTTTGTGTTTTATTTCCGCATTTGTTTTATTTTATTGCTCCGCAATCCTATTTTTCTAACATAGGTCACAAGTTTCTTTCTATAAACTTTACACATTTATAAGGTTCCACATAGAAAACTTGTCACTTCAAGAGATGAATATTTTTTATCGCATGTTTTTACATTATGAAATAATATTTATACAATATTCATTATATTAAAATAAATCATTTTATCTTACATGTTTATTATGTTGGGTATGTGTTATATTCTTTGCATGTGTGTGGGGGGTGCATTGGATTTGACGATAGGGTTTGATGATCCCACCACTTGACACTCTTTGTGTACATGTGTGATGGGCGCTTTTTAAGGGGGGTCAATATCGCCCCCCCCCCCTTCTTAGGTGAATCCTTAAACTCTGAAGCAACACGCTGAAAAAATACATTGGTTGGTTTTTGCTATTTTAGTGTTTTTTGCTATTTTTAGCAGTTTTTTAAATTAATCCTGGATTAAGAGATTAGGGTTTTGGTAGTTGCAGAATACCTAAATTATTGTATATATTTTGAAATTAATATAATGAAAATTTGAGAGGTGTGGCACCAAGGAAGGATGGGTTTTGTTGGGTTGTTAATTCTTTGATGTGAAATTCTAGTTGAGGTCAATCGACTGAGAGTGATAGGCGAAGGTCAAATTGATCGACCGAGGCAAAGTCAAAGTCGAAGTGATCGACAACAAGTTGAAGAGGTCATCATAAGGCCATGTGGAAACTGATTGAAGTCTGAATGGAGGTCAACTGGTAATATGACGGGTAGTCTATAATCTGCATCGTTCTGTAACAATTTTTGGGCACCTTTATTCATGGTTTTTCCTATTGTAAAGCCTATAAGTCTGTGTTGCAATTTTATTATGTTGGATGTAGTAGTTTATCTTCATGCTTATATTTAGCAAAAGGTTGTTGGTCATATAGATGTAAGTCGAATTGGTTGCAGGGTTGTTCTTGTGTAAGAAAGAAGGTATGATGTCGATTGTGTCTTAGGTGAAGACCAAGGTTAGACATGTAACCTTTTATTCTAAATGAATAAGACAAAAAGAGAGAAATACCCTCAAGGAATGTTGGTTTTCCCATTTGGGTTTCCAGGGTAAAATATCTATGTAATATGTGATTTCTTTGTCATTTATTTTCTAGCTTAAATATGTCTTTGTTGGGCTCGAGATATGATCACTTTTATGATGGTTATTATGCACTTTTGCCACATGTACATATGTGTTTTTCATCTTTTGAAGGAGCTTTTTGAATAATTTTATGATAAAACGGTATGATCGGCATAAGGTACGTGTAATTCATGTTTAATGATTGTATCAAGTATAATTCATCATGTTTTATGATTTCCAAGAGCTAATTCACGTTTTTCTGGTGTTACAGGGCAAGAACACACTACGTTTCTAGTTCTGACACTTGATCTGGCACTCATTCTGACACTCGATCCGACACTCCATCCAACACTTCTTCCTGCACAAAAACGGAGGGCGATTTGGCAGTAATGCTATTGGCAGCCAGTGGGGGGAGAATCAGATACATGGGTTTTGTTCATGCTTATCCCCTCTAGCTACTGAACTCTTGACAACTCGATTTTGGGTTGTTATGGTGGGTGATTATTGGCTAGCTCTGTTTCGACAGTTAGGGTACCATTAATGAAATTTGCCAATTTTAGAAGTGGTTTGAACCTCCTGTGATCAACCACTTGGTCTGTAAACATTATAAATACCACCGTGGTGGTCAGATAATTGTTAAGCAGTAGAAAAAGTTGTGTGTTAGAGCCAAAAATGATTTTGGCTCTGTTTTTGTATTTTTCAATTGCCAGAATTACATAAAACTGTGTTTCTGCGTTTTAATGTGAATTCATCTTGCTGAGCTCGTGGTGTGCTTTTAGAGAGTGACCAAAACTTGTTGGGAGGCCCACCAGCAGTGTGGTAACTCTTCTTTAGTTTATTTATGCATTTTTATAGTTTAGTTGTCTCTCTTTATTTCCTGTACATGCAATTCTATTTTGTTAATTAGTTTGTTGTTATAATTTAATTTTCTTTGACTCTCTTTTGCAGGTTAGTATGATGAATTGTGTTAGCATGCATTAATCTCGTAGTTAGGAATGGGTTTGCAAAATCCTAGACTAACCCCATGTGTAGTTAAATACTAGATTATGTTTTTTATTTATGTTTCTAGAATCAAGTTTAAAACGGAGTTTTGAATAGCATATAATAACATTTTAATTTGGGTTTTAATGGACAAGGATTTGATGGATGGATAGAGTTAATTTCAGTTTTTAATGATAGATTGCTTATTTCGATTTTATATAGATCTTTCTTACTTAGTTGTTGATTAATATAGCTGTTAGTTTGGTTTTTAATATCATGATTTTAAATTTTTGTTTTTAGTCATTTCCTTATTTGCAATTTGAATTGTTAGAATAGACATAACATAGTTTCATGTTACGTAATTTCTTGCCTAGAATTAGACTGCAATTGTAGTTCTTAGTTAATGAATGAGTTTAAGTATGAATTTTTCTTATGTAGAATAGAAGTATAATGATGATCTTGTTATGTTGATGATGGTTAATAAATGAACATGCAGGGTATTTAATATTGTTTTTGTCTTCACACAACCACCAGCATTATATTTGAATTGTCATAGGTTAAAGATAGTTTCTTTCTTTCATAGTCTAGAAAATAATTTTATTGTTGTTGTAGGATAGATAGTCTTTGATTTGATAGATCAGATAGTAGCTTGGTTATCATAGATTAAGCATTAGTTGGTAGTTCTTCTTGCTTTCGATAAAATAGATTTCCTTTCATACATCAGAAATAGTTTTGCATTGAGCATTTAGTCCAGTTGCCTCTTAGATTTCCTTTCATGCATTAGAAATAGTTTTTCACTAAGCATTTAGTCCACTTGCCTCTTAGGCTAGATAGTTGTTCAATGAGAATTTTTACTTTTATTACTTGCAGTAGTTAGTTGCCTTTGCTTACTTGTCTATTTTCTTTAGTAGGTTAGTTAGGTGCCTTTGCTTGCTTGTCTTTTTCTTTAGTAGGTTAGTTAGGTGTCTTTGCTTGCTTATGTATTTTCTTTAATAGGTTAGATAGGTGCCTTTGCTTACTTGTTTATTTATTTTCTTTCATGGGGTATTTTCTCATTGAATGTAGGTTGGCAAGTTAAAATAGTTTTCTTTTGTCATTTGCTTATTGATATGCTTAGATAGTTTCTTATTGCTTATTGTTGAACTAGTTTTCTTTACATAGGGTTTTACTTTCTTTCTTAGGAACTATCCATCAATCCTTGGCCCAAAAGTACGTAGGTTACCTAGTTTCAAGTTGCTTAGTAGGGTTTGTTCATTAGATAGGTTTTGCTTGAGTAGATTAGCCTTAGATAATTGTCTTCCTTAGTTAGACTATACTCCTACCAACCCTTCTACCTTTGGCATATATTTTTCTACAACTCTAAGTTTTCTTACCCCGGGTTGACAATTTAATTGAGGGTTTTTACTGTGTTTTTAGTGCATATAGAACACCCATCATTTTTGGCGCCATTGTCGGGGAGTTTTCTTAAGATAAGTATTTAGGAAATAGATCATTCCTATAACTTAGCATTAGATTGGTGGCGGAGGAACTTTAAGGCGAGAGGTAAGAACCTACGCATCTGCTATAGCAGGTTCCCCCAAACCCAATGGTAGTTTTTCCTTTTGTTTTTTTGTTTTCTTTCGTGAATAGACCTAGAAACCAAATAATAGCTTTTTCTTTTTGCTTTTATGAATAGACCTAGAGACCCAAAAGGGAGATACATTAAATCTAAATCAGACCTTTCAACCAAGGTTCCTTCCGATCTTTTTGAGGGAAGGAATGTTCTACTCATAAGCTTCAGAGACCAATACCGAAAAATAGGAGCTATCTCAACCCAAAGAGCCAAAGTAGTCTCTGAAGTGACTAAGACAGAGAGCACTATAAAACAAAAAATTAAAGCATCAGTAATAGTGGGA
>ML864279.1:6608-26819 GCA_009831015.1 Picea engelmannii | reverse complement strand
TTAGGATAGGCTAGGATAGGTTAGGGTAGGCTAGGCTAGGATAGGTTAGGATAGGCTATGATAGGTTAGGATAGGCTAGGATAGGCTAGGCTAGGATAGGTTAGGATAGGCTGGGATAGGTTAGGATAGCCTAGGATAGGCTAGCATAGGCTAGGCTAGGCTAGGCTAGTCTAGGTAGAGTAGACTATGATAGGTTTGGATAAGCTAGGATAGGCTAGGCTAGTGTAGGTAGAGTAGGCTAGGATAGGTTAGGATAGGTTAGGATAGGCTACGATAGGTTAGGGTAGGCTAGGATAGACTAGGATAAGCTAGGTTAGGCTAGGCTAGTCTAGGTGGACTAGGCTAGGATAGGTTAGGATAGGTTCGGATAGGCTAGGATAGGTTAGGATAGGCAAGGATAGGTTAGGATAATCTAGGATATATTAGGATAGGCTAGGCTAGTCTAGTGTAGGTTAGTATATGTTAGGAGAGGCTAGGATATGTTAGGATAGGCTAGGATAGGATAGGATGGGTTAGGATAGGTTAGGCTAGTCTAGGTAGAATATGCTAGGATACGTTAGGATAGGTTAGGATAGGCTAGGATAGGTTAGGATAGGCTAGGATAGAATAGGTTAGGATAGGCTAGGATAGATTAGGATAGGCTAGGATAGGTGATGACAGGCTAGGGTAGTCTATGTAGAGTAGGCTTGGATAAGCTAGGATAGGTTAGGATAGGCTAGGATAGGCCTAGCGAGGATAGGATAGTCTAGGTAGAGTAGGCTAGGATATGTTAGGATAGGATAGGATAGGTTAGGATAGGCTAGTATAGGCTAGGCTAGGGTAGGGTAGGGTAGGGTAGTCTAGGTAGAGTAGGCTAGGATAGGTTAGGATAGGTTAGGATATGCTAGGATATGTTAGGATAGTTTAGGTAGAGTAGGTTAGGATAGGTTATGATAGGCTAGGATAGGTTAGTATAGGCTAGGCTAGGATAGGCTTGGATAGGTTAGGATAGGTTAGGATAGGCTAGGCTAGTCTAGGTAGAGTAGGCTAGGGTAGGTTAAGATAGGCTAGGATAGTTTAGGATAGGCTAGGATAGGTTAGGATAGGCTAGGCTAGTCTAGGTAGAGTATGCTAGGATAGGTTAGGATAGGTTAGGATAGGCTGGGAGAGGATAGGCTAGGCTAGGCTAGTTTAGGTAGACTAAGTTAGGATAGGTTAGGATAGGTTAGGACAGGCTAGGCTAGTCTAGTTAGCTTAGGCTAGGATAGGTTAGGATAGGCTAGGATAGGTTAGGATATGCTAGGATAGGCTACGCTAGTCTAGGTAGAGTAGGCTAGGATAGGATAGGCTAAGCTAGGCTAGTCTAGGTAGACTAAGTTAAGATAGGCTAGGATAGGTTAGGATAGGCTAGGATAGGTTAGGATAGGCTAGGCTAGGATAGGTTAGGATAGGCTAGGAAAGTTTAGGATAGGTTAGGATAGGCTAGGTTGGTCTAGTCAGAGTAGGAATGGATAGGTTAGGATAGGTTAGACTAGTCTAGGTAGAGTAGGCTAGGATAGGTTAAGATAGGCTAGGATAGGTTAGGATAGGCTAGTATATTCTAGGATAGGTTAGGTTAGGCTAGGCTAAGCTACGCTAGGCTAGGATAGGCTAGGCTAGGTAGAGTAGTTTAGTTTAGGTAGAGTAAGCTAGGATAGAATAGACGAGGCTAGGCTAGGCTAGGTAGAGTAATCTAGGATAGAGTAGGCTAGACTAGGCTAGGCTGGGATAGTCTAGGATAGGTTAGGATAGTTTAGGATAGGCTAGGCTAAGCTAGGCTAGGATAGGCTAGGCTAGACTAGTCTGGGATAGCATAGGCTAGGTTAGGCTATGATGGGTTAGGATAGGCTAGGCTAGAGTAGGTTAGGATAGGTTAGGAGAGGATAGGCTAGTCTAGGTAGAGTAGGCTAGGATAGGTTAGGATAGACTAGGCTAGTCTAGGTAGAGTAGCCTAGGATAGGGTAGGATAGGTTAGGATAGGCTACGCTAATCTAGGTAGAGTAGGCTAGGATAGGTTACGATAGGCTAGAATAGGTTACGATAGGATAGGCTAGGATAGGTTAATATATGCTAGGAAAGGTTAGGATCAGTTAGGATAGGCTAGGCTAGTCTAGGTAGAGTAGGCTAGGATAGGTTAAGATAGGCTAGGATACGTTAGGATAGGATAGGCTAGGATAGGCTAGGATAGGTTAGGATAGGTTAGGATAGGCTAGGCTGGTATAGGTAGAGTAGGCTAGGATAGGTTAGGATAGGCTAGGCTGGTCTAGGTAAAGTAGGCTTGGATATGTTAGCATAGGTTAGGATAGGCTAGGATAGGCTAGGATAGGCTAGGCTAGTCTAGGTGGAGTAGGTTAGGATAGTTTAAGATAGGTTAGGATAGGCTAGGATAGGTTAGGATAGGTTTGGATAGGGTAGGATAGGCTAGGATAGGCTAGGCAAGGCTAGGCTAGTCTAGGTAGAGTAGGCTAGGATAGGTTAGGATAGGCTAGGATAGGCTAGGATAAGCTAGGATAGGCTAGGATAGGTTAGGATAGGCTAGGCTAGTCTAGGTAGAGTAGGCTAGAATAGAGTAGGCTAGGTAGAGTAGGATAATCTAGACTAGGCTAGGTAGAGTAGGCTAGTCTAGGTAGACTAGCCTAGGATAGAGTAGGCTAGGCTAGGATAGGCTAGGCTAGGATAGGCTAGGCTAGGATAGGTTAGTATAGTATAGGCTAATCTAGGTAGAGTAGGCTAGAATAGGTTAGGATATGCTAGGCTAGTCTAAGTTGAGTAGGCTAGGATAGAGTAGGCTATGCTAGGTGTTGGAGCCGCCTTTGTTTTTTTAGCCTGTCACAATTTTCATTTTTGATGCTTGAAATTTAAATATGGTTTTCTTTTTTCACTCTGATATATCGAGACCTCTGAAATTCTATCATGCAAGCTGCGATGATTATTCTACTCTTGAAAACAAGTCCTACCTTTCGTAAAAATGTTTCCTCTTTTTGTTCTACTTCGGGATCTTGTAGGTCGGATACTATAACACATATAATTCACACGTCCCGAGTCATGAAACAACGAAGTCATTTTAATTTTCCACTCAAGACAGTAATGAGGGTAAAGTTTTCCCTAACTCATGATTAAGCGTCGTCGGGGTTTCGCGCCTCGACGTTCGCCAAACCCAAATTTTTGTTGTCACAGCCCCGAGAGCCGAGAATGCGAGGTCCTTTTTGGATAACCCACGTCAAGGATTAAAGGAAAAAGCTAACCGTGGTAAAAGTTGTTATTTGCATTTCGCCACTCAGCACTATCTTTTTCAAATGTTACAACGTCTAAACCCCAACTCATGAAGTCACGATGTAATTATAACGTGATTAATTAATATTTTAATCCAAGATTATAGACCTTCTAATTAAGTCATGTTATCGCTATCTCGCAGTTTTGCGGTTCGGCATGTAAATCTCCCAGAAACTTATCTCCGAAGCTCCGAGTCGCGATATGGTGAAAGTAATAATTATAAAATTAATCAAGCCTCAAATCATGATTACCTTTTAATAACCTAAATCGCTCTTCGCCATCTCGGGTGTTGAAGACTCAAAATGTTAAAGGAAAATCCCCGATATAGCGAGTAGTGAGATGTTGATTAACGTTGGCGAGACGGGATTAATTAAACTAAATCAAGATATATACCGCGCTTTGAGACCTCCACGATTCACGAGGAAACCTTTTCACTCCATACGCCAACTGACTTTTAAACCTCCAAAATTTATGACATTAATGAGGAAATAGGGTAAATCTATTAATACAAGATTGGATTTTTACGGCAAAAATTTATTTCTAAATATGATTGGACAAGCTTGGTTTCGAAAGGTACCAATTTTTCAAATATATATAAGAGTTGCGTTTCATTATAACAAATGCATTTTCATAGCACACAGAGTTCATCACTTCTTAGTAAACTGACTTCTGTATGTATACGCAGTTCTATCGCAGAAGAGCTAAAACGCAAGCTTCAGCCATGGCTCCGCGGAAAGCAGCAAAGGCAAATGTTGAGATTTTAGGACAAGGCTCAGACAATGTCTCCGATACTTCACCCTGAAGCATTGACTTGGTCCCTGACTGGTCATTTGTTTCATACATTCTATAATTAGAATTGGTGGATTATTCCAACGACTCCGATGACAATGAAAGAGATGATATAACCACCAAATACAAAATAGTCGTCCAATCCGAAATGCGCAGAGTAGCAGTCAGGCCACGGTTGCTTCCGTATTATGACATGGTCCGATGGGCACTGGATCATGTGGACATACCGACCAAGAATATCATGAATGAGTAGAGGATCACCATCGGGACTTTTAGGCCTGAGCATCTGCAAACCATGTATAAGCTACCCATGATGTTCGACCACACATATGGAGCTGAGTTCTTGGAGGAATTCAAGGAGAAGGAGTGCGTACAGTATGATAAAACCATGTCCGGTTTGATAAAGGATTGAGTTTCTCGCACCGCAAAGTTCAGAGCTAATGACCAAGGCATTTATTCAATCGCTTCGTTAGAACCGCAGTATAAATATGTGGCCATGATGACATGCCGGTTATATGGGAAAAAGGACACATCACATTTTTTTCTTGTGTGGGTGCCTCTAATGTTTCGGGTCGCATAAGGTTGCTCCTTTGATTGGGCAAAGATGCTTTCAGATAGCTTGAACAATCGGGTCACAGAGTATCGGGAGAAAAAGGAGGCTGGGAAGGCGTCGTTGTTCTTCATGTCTGCGTACATTATGGACGCAATTTGTTCTATGAAACCATTCCCATTGATGAGTTGGAGTTGGACTCCGGCTGCGGAAGAACCCATACATGTATATCATGCAAAATTATGGGAAAAAAAAGCAGAAAATTTCGCTTATGAAATTTTTAACTAGGTGATGGTGCCCCTGCATGTCGCCATTTTTTGTCACCTTCCACCCCGGATCTCGGATAGCATAGTGAAAAATCTGAGCAGCATCACAGATTGGTATGTGGAGGAAGAATTTTCATACCTCATAGTTTTCGGGGCCTCTATTCCCCAACATGCGCTACCATTGTTTATTCCAGACAAGCTGGCTTGTCGCGAGGTTGCCCGGAAAATGGTAATTGGCGGTGTGAGCAAAGAGCTTAAAGGGTACTCAAAGAAGCTATGGTCGTCTTTTTCCATTCATTTGAATTCTTATTCTTTATTAGATTTTGGGCATGCCAAAGTCGAGGCTGCAGCCCTAGAAGACCTAAATTTGGTCTCCATCGAATACAAGAAACACGATCCACAGAGGATCGTGAGCAATCATTTTGCTAATTGCAGGCTCAAAATATTTGAGCATGAGAATTCACCCTCGGATGACATTTTTCGAGGGGCGAGGTCTTATGAAGAAATTCTAGCCCGGATTCAATCTTTGGCACCCGAGGAAAGAGCCGATGTATTGAAGTTCCAGGAACACCGACGTAGTTGTCTTCCAGCTGTGTTGCGAGGTGAGGGTACAGGCATTTCGGAGACAAAACAGAAAGATGTCGAAGTTTCTAAGGACGCAACTCTCGACCAAGGAAAACACCAAGGCGAGGGGGAACAAACGAAGAATCCGGAAGCAGAGAAAAAGAACCTAGACTCATCGAAGAAACAAAATCCTGAGACAGGGATAAAGACTCCAGAACCACCGAAGAAACAAATTTCGGTAGACACTCCGGGAAAATCGGCGAAACAGATCGGAGACCCCATCACTTCAGTCACACCCTTGCAGTCGATGCAGGGAAATATCCATGAGGGTTGGATATTCAACGAAGAGTTGAGGCCCATAAGAGTAGAAGAACTCCCTCCTAATGAATTTTTCTTCAATAAAAAGAGAAAGGCAGTAGTGAAAAGGGAATTTTATCAAGAAGGGGAGTCGACTTCCAAGAAATATAAGGTCATAACTGAGGGAA
Source organism: Picea engelmannii (assembly GCA_009831015.1). Lineage (NCBI taxonomy): Eukaryota > Viridiplantae > Streptophyta > Pinopsida > Pinales > Pinaceae > Picea > Picea engelmannii. The sequence continues at coordinate 20,874 of ML864279.1, read as the reverse complement.
AGGACAAGAAAAATGAGCAATTCACCACCAAGATAGCAGGGACGCTAGGATCCTATGCTTCGGCGAATCATTTTTCAGTTGGGCTCCTAAAAAACTAACTCAAAAGAAAAAATTGCCTAATTAAGACCCTCAAGCTAGACTGGCCACAGCAGCAAAGAATGCTAAAGATCAGGCAAGCGTGGGGATAGAATAGGCCAGATTGGTCGATAAAAATGAAATAGAGATGCTCAAGACTAAGCTTGAGCAAGCACAGCTGGAAGTCCGAGATAGTAGGATGCAAGCGAGCCAATAGATAAATTTGATCAAGCAACTACAAGCTAGGGTGGAGATCGCCGAGAGCATAATGATAGACATCAGGATTTTCAAATCCCAGGCAATCGAAATTCAGAGTAGGACTTCTGTAGCACAACAGAATTTGCTCGCCAAGGTGGAAGCAATCCGGAAAAACTGTCTGTTGGTCAATCAGGTTTCCGAGAACTTGTCTGCCAGAGAAAGGGAGGCCGGAGCAGCTCGGGTCACCTTCCAGGAGGCGGTGATAGCCACGAACAACAAGGTTTCGGCAGGTTCTCCCAGGCTCACCATTGCAGAACAAACCAGAGGAAATATTCTGTTAAAGGAATGGGAGCATAACATCATTGAAGGCAAACAACAAGCTCAAAAGTTAACCAACTCCTTGGAGGAAGCTTTTAATTCTATAGATGGTGAACTGCTGGGCATTCACAGCAGAGGTGATGCTGAAATGTTAATGCAAATGAATGTGGAAAGGATCTCATTTGAGCTGAAGGATAAATAAGAAAGAGATTCAACTGATATCTCTTAGATGACTATGGTGGACATAGTCCAAGTGGATAAATGCATGATCAAACCTAGCGTGAAATTATGCGCCATCAACATCATCAATGAATAGATGGAGGGTAGGCTGCAACAGTTAGCCCGAGAATGTTACTTCTTCGAAGCCAGCTGTCAAGCAGAACCATCACAACTAATATCTCAGCTGGTGGAAAGATGTATCACTTGTACCGAGCTCGCGCAATGACAAACATCTGGCACCAAATGAGGATAGAGCATGAGAAATGGAGCGATTGCACTCCTCCTTGTCATAACCGAAATTTTGTGACTCTTGAGATTCTATTTTATTTGTAAGATTGTATAAATATATCGCAAAAAGAAGTGAAGAAGGTTGGACCTTTTTGGGTCGATTGTAACAGAGTTTTTTACATTTGAGAAGTTAATACAAACAAATCTAAATATTCGCGATTCCATCACGACTGTGTTACAAGTTTGTTTCTTTGTATTTCATATTTCATTTCATTTCATGTTCATAATTGATGTGCTTCATTATACTTTAGTACGACCACTACTATAGCAAATGAATTTTGGTTTTCTGTAATTGTTTATTGTCTTTCCTCTGCACCAACTATCAGCGGGTGTAAGACCAATATGCATTTTCAAAATTCTACATATATTCTCTGTTACATCAGTTATTTCCTTACATTTTCCTCTTCTGTTTATTTGTGGGATTCTCCCCTGGTAGAAGCCTTACACTATGGACAGCTAAATGTTTTCTCCCACCTCACACTTTTTATTAAAATATAATACAGTTACGGGAAAGAGCCTTTGATTTGCATTCCTATTTTATTCCTAAAACCATAAAAGCTCTTTTATTCGACCAAATCGAGACAACACTTAATCTCTCTTTGAAGATTTTCCTATTTTTACTGTTCCCCCCATGACTGTCCCGGTACCAACACAACCTAATATCGAACTCAGACTATCGGACCAAACTCACATTGTTGTAAACCTTTTCAACATAATCCTTAAGACTGCTACTATCCGGGTTGAACTAGAACGTTCATGGGCAGCCATTGAACAAGATATAACTATCCAGGAACAGCTGGAAGCTAGACAACGCCAACGTAGAAATCTTCCCTAGTTTCCTTTGTCGGAGGTAGATGTTCTATATTCTCCATATTTTACCCACTTTCGGATGCCTTGACACTGTGCTTTTAAGCCTTAAGTACAGACTCAGGAACAACATCTTTCTGGCGCCGTTGCCGGGGACCAAAGTTAAGAAATCTTTTTCCCTGGGAAAATGACATTTGTTTTTTGTTGAAAGTGTTGCCTTTGATACTGAACAGAGGGTACATACCTTTTAAGGCTTTTTATCTTTCACTTGGTGACTCCACGAGAAATAAATTGGCATCTGGTAGAAGGAATACCAGACAAAACCCGGATGGTAAGCAGATTACGCCCGTTACCGATCCCAAAAAAATTCTAAAGGCGAGAGGCTCTTTTAATCCAGCCGTTGCAGTTTACAAAATTAAAACCCCATCGTTGAAGAATAAGAGTCCTTCTGAGCCTTCAAATTTTCTCAGTCCCCTCTTTGATGCTAAAGATTCAACGCCAAACTACTCCGAAGTTAGGAGTAAGATTCATCCAACAATCCCTTTAGCGCAAAAAGGAAAGGGCCCTCTTAAAAGTTCGTCGGCTTTTGACATACCATCTTTTCTTCAGCTGAATTTCCTGACTTCACCAAATTCTAAAGAGTGTGTAACACACTTAGTTCCCACACCCATCGGATCTCCTGATTTTGTCTCTTGCAAATCCGAAGAACCGATTCCTTGCGTTCCGTATTTTTCCTCATTGGATTTTCCTCTTTGCGAAGAAAATAAAGATTCCCTTTTAATTTTCCAAAACCCCCTTTACAAATTTCCACAAAAAATGATGGTAGCCATTGGAGAAGGAGGTGGAGGGTTTATAGGAGGAGGAGGAGGAGGTGGAGGAGGTGGAGGAGGAGGTGGAGGCCAAGGGTCTGCTCCCCCTCCCAGAGTTTTTGTGAAAGTTGTAGCCAGATACACTCCCTTAGTATTGCCCATCCCTCTACATGATCTTCCAGAAAATTACATAAAAAATTTATCGAAATTCACCGGGGAGGGGGATTTGACCGCGGCCGAACATATTAATTTTTTCGACCAATTCACAGATATCTTCAGTATCGAGCATGAGGATGTATATTCAAGACTCCTTGTCCAAACCTTTGAAGGTCAGGTCTGAACTTGGTTTCAAAGCCTACCCACAGCATCTATCTTGTCTTATGACGCTTTGGAAGATGCTTTCCTCAAACAGTGGGGTGAGAGAAAATACCATCTCTATTATTTAACCAAATTTGGGTCTTTGAAGAAAAAGAACTCAGAAAAAGTCATGGAATTCATTCAAATATTCAACAAACTGTACAATAAAATCCCAGTCGAGGTTAAACCATCCCAACCCATGGCTAAAGTGACTTTCGTCGGAGATTTCGAGCTGAATTTTGCACTAATTTTGCGAGAGAGAAGGGGAGCCACCTTAGACCGAATGCAGGATGATGTGGTAGAAATAGAGTCTAATATGATGGCTTTGGGTAAGCTTAAAGATAGAGTAGAGACTAGAAACTGATAGACCAAACGCTTTAGAGAACAAGCAGGTCCTTCAGGGTCCAATAGATCCTCAGACGATAGGGTGGACGATATGGCTAGAGTGATTAAAGAACTGTCAAATAAAATATCCAGAATGGAACTCGAACAGGCCAAAGCTGAATCTTACCCCAAAAAGAATTTCAAGAGGAACCCAAACCCCCCTAATCAACAAAGACAAATAAAAAATGAAGATAAAAAAATATAGGCTCCCTTAAAGAATGAAAATTTTATAGGAGCAAACGATTTTCAAGACTTTGAAGATTCGGATAATGATGTCACGAACTTTGGTGATGACTGTACTCAACCATATATGACTCAAGAAGACTATGAAAAATCCCTAAACATGCAACAACCATCGAATAAGGGTGAAGAGGATGATCACACTGATCTCAGTGAATCTCAGCCAGAAACTGAGATGATAATGGAGGAGTTTCAACCAAAGTACAACCTAAGATCTAAGAGTAAGACCACCTCAATTATTCAACCCAATAAAATCCTTCAAAGAGGTCAAGATTATGAACCTCCTTCAGAAGAGATTGTATTACCCAACAACAAAACTAAAGTAGTAAGCACTCAGGAACCCGAGAAGGATAGAGTCGAAACTCAAACACAAGAAACCGAACCAGTAAATAGAGTCACGTCTTAAACTAGGACCATGAGTGATAAAGTTGTCCAGACAAAGAAGTTGGAAAGGAAGGAATCAGAAGTCTCAACCAAAGAAGCAGACAAAGTGAGCGGAGCTTTCAGTTTTGAAAATGAGTTAAAAAAAATTAAGATACCAATCCCTTTGGTTGAATTAGCGAAAAACCCCATTTATTGGAAGCAAATTACCAAAGCAATGGGTGTCTCTGAGCTAGAAAGCCAGTCTGATGTTTTAAACTTGGAAGATGACAAACCTAACATCACCTTTGGTCCCCATTTTGAAGGGGCCAAAGAAACCATTTCTCCCTTTTATATTACTCTGAATGTGTATGATTAGTTGCTGCATAATTGCATGTTAGACTCCAGAGCTTCCCATAATGTTATGCCAAAGATTATAATGGACAAATTGGGTCTCCAGATCATAAGACCTTATGGAAATCTGTACTCTTTTGACTCGAGAAAAGTTAAATGTTTGGGGATGATAAAAGATCTGGTAGATACCCTGGCTCAAGTCCCGGTTAAGAGTATCCTGATGGATGTGGTTATCGCAGATATTCCCCCTAAGTATGGCATGTTGTTGTCTAGATCATGGGGAGCCAAGTTGGGGGGTTCTCTTCAATTGGACATGACGTATGCCACAATCCCTATGTTCGGTGGTCAGTTCACTTGGTTGTACAGAGAAACAAGATTAACATATACGGTCAGTGACCCTCAAAACCCAAACAACTTCCCTATTTACATTGCGGACCAAGATTTGGGAAATTGCATCTTGTCTTTTGATGATGGTTTGGATGGTTGCCCAGAGGAAATCGATATAAAGCAAGAAGAATCAAGTCACATGATAGAGGATCTGTGTAACACTGGAGTTTGGAAAATGTATTTTGATGGTGCTTTATCTTCCGAAGGGGCAGGCACGGGAGTGATTTTAGTAGATCCCGAAGGTAAATTCATTGTTCCTTTCTCCTACCGACTGCAATGGGATATAGATTACACTAATAACGTATGCGAATATGAGGTGTTGGTCTTAGGACTAGAGGCTTCCAAGAGGCTAAATATAAATAACTTAGAGGTATATGGTGATGCAGAGTTCATAATCAAACAAATAAACTGACAGTACCAAGCCAAGCATCCCAGATTGAGAACATATAGAAATTGTGCTTGGGATCTCATGGAAAACTTTTTCTCATCCGTAAATGTCCACTTTATACCTCGTGTTGAGAACTTACATGCTGATGCATTGGAAAAAGCAGCCTCAACCTTATCTCCTCCCACGAATTTCAAATTGAAGTATCACATTGAAATAAGATACAAACCTTCTATACCAGACAATATCTGACACTAGCAGGTCTTTGAAGATGATGAACAAATTAAGAAATTTCTTACAGCAGTGGGTGAGTTCTCTGAAACTCATGCAGATCAAGAGAATCAAAATGATCCGATGTGGATCATGCAAGAGGGGGAAGATCCTAAAACCTTCCAAGAAAAAATCGTGGACCATCGCATGCTGGTCCTTAAGAGCAACCAGATTTCGAAAGGCTTGATTCCTCTACAGAGACTTTTTGATCATAACGACGTACCTGCGAAATCCACTTTAAAGACACAACCAAAAGAAGTGGAGGACTGTGATTTAGGAACTGAGAAAGAATCCAGAATAGTAAAGATATCTAAGTTCCTTCCTCCCAATTTTAAAAGTAATTATAAAGACCTGCTTAGACAGTATAAAGATGTTTTCGCCTGGACTTATGATGAGCTAAGAACGTATGAAACTTCCATAATTGATCACAAAATACCTTTGAAGCCTGGGGTCAAACCGTTTAAGCAAAAGATTAGACATATTAACCCCATTTTGTTACCCGTGATTGAAAAATAAGTTAAGAAACTTTTAGACGCGAAAATAATCGTACCGCTAAGATACTCGGACTAGGTAGCAAACTTGGTCCCGGTCAGGAAAAAGAGTGGGGAAATCAAACTGTGTGTGGATTTCCAGAACTTAAATAAGTCATCCCTCAAGGATAATTAACCTCTGCCCAAAATGGACCATGTGATAGAAAAGGTAGTTGGATCAAGCCAAATGTCTATGATAGATGAGTTCTCTGGTTATAATCAAATCGCCATGAACGAACAAGACAGGGAAAAAACTGCTTTCACTACACCATGGGGTATGTTCATGTATGACAAAATGCCTTTTGGTTTGATGAATGTAGGGGATACATTCTAGTGCGATATGAGCATCGCTTTCATAGGAGAAAGGGACAAGTTCGTAGTCATTTACCTCGACAATTTGATGGTTTTCTCTAAAACCGATGAAAAACACTTGATCCATCTTAAATAGACTTTCAAAAAATGCCACAGGTTTGGTCTATCTTTGAACCCAAAGAAATCACATTTTGCTATGAGGAAAGGTAATCTTTTGGGCCATATCGTATCTAGGGATGGAATCAAGATTGATCCTAAGAGGATTGAAGCAATAAATAATATAAGTATTCCAATAAATGTAAAAGAAATTCAATCTTTCTTAGGAACAATAAATTTGTTACGAAGGTTTATCCCCAATTTCGCTAATATTGTCAAATTGATCACAGGAATTTTGAAGAAGGACAGCGGAGTAAATTGGACAACCGAGGCTAGAGCATCGTTTGGACATATCAAGAAAGTCATAAGCGAAGCACCTGTGTTAGCAAGTCTAGATTATCTGGAAGATTTTCTTATTTTCTCATTTGCTTCTGAACATACTATCGCCGTGGTGCTCCTACAGAAAAATGAAGAAGGATTCGAACAACCAATAGCATTTTTTAGAAAAATCCTTAGAGACGCAGAACTGAAGTACGACATAATGGAAAAATAGGCGTACGCAATGGTAAAAGAATTAAAGGCATTTAGAACCTATGTGCTACATTAAAAAATAATCGCGTACATGCCTACCAGTTCTGTAAAAGATATATTAGTACAGCCAGACTGTGACGAAAAAAGAGGGAGATGGCTTGCCAAAATCCAAGAATTTGACCTGGAAGTTAAGCCGACCAAATTGGTAAAAGGGAAAGGCATGGCCAAACTCTTAGCTGAGTCAAATTTCAGAGCCCTAGATATAAATTTCCTGTAGGAAGGTGACGAAGACATGGACCTAGATGAGTTGAACGAGGAAACAAGTCCAAATAAAATCCTAGAAAAGTTCTTATCATCGGACTGGTATAGAGATATAGTGTCATACCTGGTAAATCTAAAATGCCCAAGGGAGATATAACCATCTAAAGTCCAGACTTTGAAACTCCATGCAGTCAAATATTGTATTGCCGGAAGTCAGCTATATTGGAAAGATCCACTCGGTTTCCTGCTAGTCTGCTTGATCGAATCAGAAACTCAGCAGGTTATAGATGAATTTCATAATGGAATCTGTGGAGGGCATCACGCTTGGAGAGATATAGCTTACAAGATTTTAAGGGCTAGGTATTACTGGCCAAAAATTTTCTCAGACGTTAATGCCAGAGTCCGAGCCTACAACCCTTGCCAATTATTCGTCGGTAAATAGAAGCTCCCGGCACTGCCTTTAGTTCCATTCAAAACAAAAGCCCCATTTCAACAATGGGGTCTAGATTTCATAGGCGAGGTTAATCCCCATTCCAGTGCTCAACATAAGTGGATCTTAATAGCTACAGATTATTTTACTAAGTGGGTGGAAGCCATTCCAACCAAAAGGGCAATAGACTCGGTGGTAATCGATTTCTTGGAGGATAATATTTTGTCAAGGTTCGGTTGTCCCCGAAAGATAATTACTGACAATGCCCATGCCTTTAAATCTATGGCTATGATCAGCTTCTGTCAAAAATATAACATTGTTCTTGGCCATTCCACAGCATATTACCCCCAGGGGAACAGATTGGCCGAATCATATAACAAGAGCCTGGTGAACATAATCAAGAAAGTATTGGATGAAAATAAAAGGTCTTGGCATGTGCACTTAAAATACGCATTATGGGCAAATCACATCAGCACCAAAAGGTCTATCGATATTTCACTGTTTCAAATGGTCTATGGGATAGATGCAGTTCTACCCATAAACCTAGCGCTACCAGTGATGAAGTTATGGTAGGATCAAAATGAAGAACCCAATCATGTAACTAGGAGAATTAATCAGTTGATTGAGGCTCAACAGTATAGAGTTGAAGTTGATGAAAAGATGCAGAAGTACCAAGATGATATGAAAGCATTGTTAGACCGCAAGGCAAAGGACAGGGAATTCCTTCCAGGTGATTTAGTTCTAAGATGGGATGCAAGAAAAGAGGAAGCCGTGAAGCATAGTAAATTTGACCACCTCTGGTATGGACCATTCAGGGTCTCGGCTCCAAAAGGGAAAAATTATTTCCTGCTGGAAAATATAGACGGAGAAGTCCTCAACGCCCTTGTCAATGGGCGGTATCTAAAGCATTACATGACATAACAGTCACCAGATTCAAAATAATAATAATAATATATATATATATATATATATATATAAATTTTTGTGTATATATATGTGTATTTTCATTTAAACATTTCTTTTTATTTTCTTTTTCGTTCATAAACTTTCAACACATTTCAAATAAGATTCGTATTTGATTTTTTACAGGATTCAAGCTACATATGAAACAAGAAGGAAAAGTAATCTGAAGGTCGGTGTCAGAAGTAATCGGCATAAACAAATGATACCTAAGATAGTTTCATATTGTGCAAAGAAAGTGAAAGGAAAAGGTAAAAATCAGTTTTCTCAAAAAGATAGGTTATAAAATATTGTTAAAGAGAAATCGAGGTAACGCTATTCAAACCACAATATCATCTGAGCTGATAGATAACAGAATTGTTTTGATAATATTTGAAAAAATTTTGAACAATTTAAACGATTCACTGGATCTAAAAATAGTCAGTCAAAGCAAATTATCCCCGAAATGATCTACAAGAGTCAGTCTCGAGTTGTTTGGCCTCTGTATTTTCAGTCAGTAAGTTGCCACCTGGCATCCTTTCTGTCTTCGATTCAGCTTGTATCAAGTCACCACCTTTCTGTTTCAACCTCATGAGTTCCAAAACAGATTGTGGAAAGAAAGCAGGTCTTCACAACTACTCGATCCCCTACTAAGTGAAGGAACGTTTAAAATAATCCTAACTTTCCTAGGTTTTTCAACGGCATCGGAGGATTAAAGCTTGCTGAAACGGGATACCCTTAAAAGTTATTTCCCTTTTTCTCCCTAAGAACAAATATGTGATGAAGGTCGAGGAAAGGTTGGTACCGAGTAATCAAAGTAAGTTGACAGACCTATAATGAAAAATATTACACATATATCAGCCCTGATACAAACTGATTGCCCCCATCTTTGCGCTCTAAAAAGTAAATTAAAAGATAGTTGGTGAAAGGAAATTCATAGATGATTTCCCCCACCTAGTCCAAGAGACGATGAAAGGAAATTCAGAAATGATTGCCCTTGTCTCAGCATTTAAATGCATAAATATATTCTGAAGTGGTGAAAGGAAATTCAGTAAAAGGGGCTAGATAACTTCACCGGGGTACTGAACAGGCTCGCTGGAAGTGAAGCAATGTCTGAGATATCTGTAAGGCTGTTATACATGAATATCAATCTACTCTGATAACCAATACTTTAAGACCTGATCCACACCCCAAATTCAGAGGGGAATCCCCGATTAAAAACATATAATATTTTTTTTTTTTATGCAAGCCAAGAGCCACAAGATATGTTGAGTCTCCTAGGACTATTTCGATTGTCTTAATACGTACCCAAATTTAGTAGTGGGAAAGGGAAAATCATGAAAGGGACTACAGCTGTGTTTAAAAAGAGTATCTGATTTTGAAAAAGATTTTCAAGGTAAAGAACGAAGTCTTTTTCCACCTTCGATATACTATTCTTGGGAACCTTTCCGCCTGATTGAGATTTCGACTCCATTTACCCAATATTGGCACGTGGTCTACTGTTATTCCCGCCTCACAGGAAGGCGGGATCCCTAGTTGGAGCCTATGTTGGAGCCACCCTTGTTTTTTTAGCCTGTCACAATTTTCATTTTTGATGCTTGAAATTTAAAGATGGTTTTCTTTTTTCACTCTGATATATCGAGACCTTTGAAATTCTGTCACGTGAGCTATGATGATTATTCTACTCTCGAAAACAAGTCCTACCTTTCGTAAAAAAATTTCCTCTTTTTGTTCTACTTCGGTATCTCATAGGTTGGATACTATAACACATATAATTCACATGTCCCGAGTCATGAAACAACGAAGTCATTTTAATTTTCCACTCAAGATAGTAACGAGGGTAAATTTTTCCCTAACTCATGATTAAGCGTTGTCGAGGTTTCGCACCTCGGCGTTCTCCAAACCCAAATTTTTGTTGTCACAGCCCCGAGAGATGAGAACGCGATGTCCTTTTTGGATAACCCACATCAAGGATTAAAGGCAAAAGCTAATCATGGTAAAAGTTGTTATCGGTGTTTCTCCACTCGGCACTATCTTTTTCGAAATTTACAACATCTAAACCCTGAATCACGAAGTCGTGATGTAATTATAACGTGATTAATTAATCTTTTAATCCAAGATTATCTTCCTTTTAATTAATTCATGTTATCGCTATCTTGTAGTTTCACGGTTCGACATGTAAATCTCCCAGAATCTTATCTCCGAAGCTCCGAGTCGCAATATGGTGAAGGTAATAATTATAAAATTAATCAAGCCTCAAATCACGATTACCTTTTCTTAACCTAAATCACTCTTCATCGTCTCAGTATTGAAGACTCAAAATGTTAAAGGAAAATACTCAATATAGCGAGTAGCGAGATGTTGATTAACATTGGCGAGACAAGATTAATTAAACTAAATCAAGACATATCCCGCGCTTCGAGGCTTCCATGATTCACGAGGAAACCTTTTCACTCCATACGCCAATTGACTTTTAAACCACCAAAATTTATGACATTAATGAGGAAATAGGGTAAATCTGTTAATACAAGATTGGATTTTTACGGCAAAAATTTATTTCTAAATATGATTGGATAGGCTTGTTTTCGAAAGGTACTGATTTTTCAAATATATATAAGAGTTGCATTTCATTATAACAAATGCATTTTCATAGCACGCAGAGCTCATCACTTCTGAGTAAACTAACTTCTGTATGTATACGTATTTCTATCGCAGAAGAGCTAAAATGCAAGCTTCAGCCATGGCTTCACGGAAAGCAGCAAAGGCAAATGTTTAGATTTCAGGACAAGGCTCAGACAATGTATCCGATACTTCACCTCGAAGCATTGACTCGGTCCCTAACTGGTCATTTGTTTCAGACATTCTGCAATCATAATTGGTGGATTATTCCGATGACTCCGACGACAATGAAAGAGATGATATAAACACCAAATACAAAATAGTCGTCCAATCCGAAATGCACAGAGTAGCAGCCAGGCCACGGTTGCTTTCGTATTACGACATGGTATGATGGGCACTGGATCATGTGGACATACCGACTAGGACTATCATGAATGAGCAGAGGGTCACCATCGGTACTTTTAGTCTTGAGCATTTGCAAAATCTGTATAAGCTACCCATGACATCCGACCACACATATGTCGCTGAGTTCTTGGAGGAATTCAAGGAGAAGGAGTGCGTACAGTATGATAAAACCATGTCCGATTTGATAAAGGATTGGGTTTCTCGCACCACAAAGTTCATAGCTAATGACCAAGGTATTTATTCAATCACTTCGTTAGAACTGTAGTATAAATAAGTGGCCATGATGACATGCCAGTTATATGGGAAAGAGGACACATCACATTTTTTCTTTGCGTGGGTGCTTCTAATGTTTCAGGTCGCGGAAGGTTTCTCCTTTGATTGGGCAAAGATGCTTTTAGATAGCTTGACCAATCGGGTCACATAGTATCGGGAGAAAAAGGAGGCTGGGAAGGTGTCATCATTCTTCATGTCTGCATACATTATGGATGCAATTTGTTCTATGACACCATTCCCATTGATGAGCTGGAGTTGGACTCCGGCCGTAGAAGAACCCATACATGTATATCATGCAAAATTATGGGAAAACAAAGCAAAAAATTTCGCTTATGAAATTTTTAACTAGGTGATGGTGCCCCTGCATGTCACCATTTTTGGTCACCCACCACCCTGGATCTCGGATAGCATAGTGACAAATCTGAGCAGCATCGCAGATTGGTATGTGGAGGCAGAATTTTCATACCTCATAGTTTTCGGGGCCTCTGTTCCCCCACATGCACTACCATTGTTTATTCCAGACAAGCTGCCTTGTCATGAGGTTACCCGGCAAACGGTAATTGGCAGTGTGAGAAAAGAGCTTAAAGGGTACTCAAAGAAGGTATGGTCGTCTTTTCCCATTCATTTGAATTCTTAGTCTTTATTAGATTTTGGGCATGTCAAAGCCAATTGTCAAGCAGAACCATCGCGGCTAATATCTCAGCTGGTGGAAAGATGTATCACTTGTACCGAGCTCGTGCAATGACAAACATTTGGTACCAAATGAGGACAGAGCATGAGAAATGGAGCGATTGCACTCCTCCTTGTCATAACCGAAATTTTGTGATTCTTGAGATTCTATTTTATTTGTAAGATTGTATAAATATACCACAAAAAGAAGTGAAGAAGGTTGGACCTTTTTGGGTCGATTGTAACAGAGTTTTTTACATTTGAGAAGTTAATACAAGCAAATCTGAAGATTCTCGATTTCGTCACGACTGTGTTACTAGTTTGTTTCTTTGTATTTCATATTTCATTTCATTTCATGTTCATAATTGATGTGCTTCGTTATACTTTAGTACGACCACTACTATAGCGAATGAATTTTGGTTTTCTGTAATTGTTTATTTTCTTTCCTCTGCACCAGCTATCAGTGGGTGTAAGACCAATCTTCATTTTCAAAATTCTACATATATTCTCTGCTACATCGGTTATTTCCTTACATTTTCCTCTTCTGTTTATTTGTGGGATTCTCCCCTGGTAGAAGCCTTACACTATGGATAGCTAAATGTTTTCTCCCACCTCACACTTTTTATTAAAATATAATACAGTTACGGGAAAGAGCCTTTGATTTGCATTCCTATTTTATTCCTAAAACCGTAAAATCTCTTTTATTCGACCAAATCGAGACAACACTTAATCTCTCTTTGAAGATTTTCCTATTTTTACTGTTCCCCCCATGACTGTCCCGGTACCAACACAACCTAATATCAAACCCAGACTATTGGACCAAATGCACATTGTTGTAAACCTTTTCGACATAATCCTTAAGACTGCTACTAACCAGGTCAAACTAGAACGTTCATGGGCAGCCATTGAACAAGATATAACTATCCAGGAATAGTTGGAAGCTAGACAACGCCAATGTAGAAATCTTCCCTAGTTTCCTTTGCTGGAGGTAGACATTCTATCTTCTCCATCTTTTACCCACTTTCAAATGCCTTGACACTGTACTTTTAAGCCTTAAGTATAGACTCAAGAACAACACTAGGTTAGGCTAGTTAGAGTAGGCTAGGCTAGGTAGAGTAGCTAGTCTAGGTAGAATAGGCTAGGATAGAGTAGGCTAGGATAGGCTAGGTAGAGTAGGCTAGGATAGAGTAGGCTAGGCTAGGCTAGGCGAGGATAGTCTAGGATAGGCTAGTATAGGTTAGGATAGGCTAGGCTAGGATAGCCTAGGCTAGGTTAGGATATGATATGATAGGATAGGATAGGATAGGCTAGAGTAGGCTAGGATAGGTTAGGATAGGTTAGTCTAGTCTAGGTAGAGTAGGCTAGAATAGGTTAGGATAGGCTAGGTTAGTCTAGGTAGAGTAGGCTAGGATAGGTTAGGATAGGCTAGGATAGGCTAGGCTAGGCAAGGCTAGTCTAGGTAGAGTAGGCTAGGATAAGTTAGGATAGGGTAGGATATGTTAGGATAGGGTAGGATAGGCTAGGATATGTTAGGCTAGGTTAGGCTAGGATAGGATAGGATAGGTTAGGCTAGGCTAGGTAGAGTAGGCTAGTCTAGGTAGAGTAGGCTAGGCTAGGATAGGATAGGTTAGGCTAGGCTAGGTAGAGTAGGCTAGTCTAGGTAGAGTAGGCTAGGATAGGCTAGGCTAGGATAGTCTAGTATAGGCTAGGATAGGTTAGGATAGGCTAGGCTAGGCTAGGATAGGCTAGG
>WSFP011423922.1:0-22564 GCA_009831015.1 Picea engelmannii | reverse complement strand
GCAACAAACCATAACACCAAGATTGATAACGGAGTTCGACACAAGTTTTTCTACGTCTTTGGGCCTTTGTCTCAATGGGGAAGGCTTCTTATTAATCTTGAATGCTTTAAGAATACAAAAGAAAGGCTTACATAATAACTCTTGAAACCACCTTTCAGATTTGCAACTTCTAGACATAAACATACATCACCATTGGTTGGAACAGGAAATTATGAGACTTTTGAGTATGAAGTCGGTTATGCTTGGCTCGACACCTTGGGATTTGGAAGAAATTTTATGTTCGACTACTCAGATGCAAAAACAAAAGCCATATTCGGACTCCCCTCAAAATTCTGCAACTTTTGAGTATAAAGTCGACCTTCTTCTGAACAGTCCCCCGAGACCTCCCCTTGGCACGAATCCCAATGATGCACCCTGTCAGATCCGCATAGTCTCAATTTGTGTGCTTGTTGGCACAGGGGCAAAACCAGGGTTCAATGCTACAACAACGCACCAACAAAACCCTAACTACTGGTCCTTTCGGCAACACCTGCGAAGTAGATGAAGTCTCACCCAAGGTAGAGGTAGGCATGGTTACAGGACTCCAGTGTCTGCAACCTTAGCTAGGACACAGATCTGTGACTGTAACAACTTAACAAGGCACTTAGCAGTTATAGTTCATTAATATCCAGTCTTAGTTTACAATGTAGTTAAACCCTAATTTCAGAGCATTGCAGTATTTAACAAGATCTACTATATTCAAGCACTAAGCACACCCACATAGGCCATATCTAGTATTCATCCATACTATTAAGCACATAGAATTAACATATCTATCTACTATTCATATATATCGAAGCACTAAGCAAGTTAACATATAAACAAATCAATACATCGCACAAAGCAGAGCAACACAACATGTATGTGGTTCACCCCCACCCTGGGGCTATGTCCACCAACTCTTTGTCTTCTTTATTAGATTCTTCAATCAGTTACATGCATATAGCCACAAAATCCCTACTCCGTAGAGGAAAGGAGATCCGCGCACCTCGTTAGATCCTCCTTCCCCAGGATAGGTTACAACACTAAGCCTCTTCTCAATCTCTTACACTCGCTTTCACTGAGCTCTCCAAGGCTCATACAGTATGCACAAAATCCATCTCCACTCAACACTTATCACTTTCGATCACATAGATCGAACTTTAGAACTTAGCACACTTGCCTCTTCTTACATCGCCTAGATACTTATTTAGACATTACAAAATGGGCCTAAACATGGGTAAACCCATGGGATGACATTCCCATACCCATTACATAATCCTGAATCCAAAAAAGGGCCCTAAAAGGGATCGAGATCCCATGATCTCCGCTTTGTCTTGCGCTCCTCCTTCGATAGCCTGTCGAAGTCCCAAAAATAGGTCAAACCTTACCAAGGATCCTCAAAACTTGGTCAAGGGCCAACATGCCCCCAACAATCACGTGTGACTCATCCCGAGTCACTCTAATCTAGATAATTCTGCCTCAAAATCCTCGATCTTGGTTTGAGCTGCTTCAACTTGTTGTTGTGCCACGACCTCCTATTCAATGAACTCTTGTATGACAGCTTCATTGACATGTCCCTCTAGGCGTTGTTCTACTACAGTGATGACTTGCTCCAGTTCTTCTCCTTGGCCTTCGATCTCTGTGAATAGCTGGCAAGCCTTGTCCTGTATAGGTTGGAGCCTCTAAGTTGCTTCCACGAATTTTCTCTGAATGGCGTGGACTTGCTGTTGAGCATTGCGTTGTTCTTGGGATCACTTCATTCTTTCAACAGCTAATAGGGGCTTCAACTGCGCCTGTATTATTTCTTCTTGATACTTCGCCTCTTGGAGCTGTGACTCCAATGTCTTCATTTCTGGATTCTTAGTGAGTTTCTCGTAAGTCTGGGTACTGCGATCACTCAATTGCTTTCATTCCATGGCAAGGGCCTTTATTCTCTCAATTGTTCCTCGAGCAGTTGCATCTCTTTGATCCCTCACATCCTGCGGAGTGTCGAGCACTGCACGAAGATCTAAGTCTGCTATTTGTTGTTGTAGTTGTTGGATAGCTTCTATGAGCTGCTCTACTTGATGCGTGACTTAGCCTTCTACCTATGGTTATCAGCCTGTCATAGAGCGAAGTGCTCTATTGACTGCTTCTCTCATTTCAAGTTTCTCTGCGAGCAACTGTTCTTTTTCTTGTTGCATCTGTGTTTTCTCCTCTTCCATTTTTTCTTGGAGAGCATCCTTATCCTTTCTTTGCAACTCTATGTTGTTCTACGAGTACTCCTTGCAATTGCTTCAAGGCCTGGGTGGCCTGTTCTATTTCTTCTTGTGCTTGATGAAGGCGAGCTTTGGTTGCATCTGCTAGTCGGTGAAGTTTGGCTGGCTCATCTCCCAACTCAGGTTCTCCTCATGGTAGGGGCGCAGTGGACACTGCGTGACTGGAATGAAGGGCTTGTTGTACCTCTCAGAGTTCAACCTCAATTATGTCGTACATTTCCTCCTACTTGGCTTCTTGTTTCTCCACGATTTACTGCGAGTTGTCGTTTAGGGCTGTTGTGATGAAGTCAAAATCATCGGTAGTGAGTACAGTATACATCTTGGTCATGGTGGCTCCAGGAAGAAGGTTTCAAGGGAGATACCTTCCTCTTATTCAGGGGATCGGTCTCATCTCTAGGGAGTGTTACTTCGCCTTTTTTCTGTTCAGATTATTTGCCATTTATCTCTTCTACTTTTTCATCACCCCCTTGGACAGGTGACACTAAAGCAGTCTTGCTTGAGGCGCTTCTTAAGTCTTGGACCTCTTCAGTCTTCTTCCTTATGTTGAGTCTGGGTGTATCATGTTCTTTGTGCGTGGTCTCTGGGATGTCAAGGTCAGACATCTCTGTAGGGTCTACGGGAATAAGGAGGTCTGTCGACCAGTCCTTAGTGATCTCCTCAAGGTCCTCTTCTGTGAGCTTGTAGTACGACTGAATCTCCTGTTTATGCTTATCTACTCGCGCTGTAATGTAGATGAAGTGTCGATCTGTGTGGAACTTAATCAGGGGTCAGAACCTATGTAGGGCGTTCAGAGTCATGCGAGGTTCAGCTTCGATGGTTCTCTTCAGCTTGAGGTAATATGTGTGAAAAACAACATTCGAATGCCACTATTTTCTCATATCGCTCGAGTACCAGAGCGTGGTGAAATTCTTAGCAAGAGAATCGAATGGTTCGATGTCTGTGAAGGTCGTACCTTCCGACATTTCCCAAGAAACAAACGTGATGAGGATTAGGAGCCAGTTAAAAAGGAATTCATAGCCCTAATCCTGTGCTTCGTGATAGTCTAGTTCAAGTTGATTAACTAGGTACTTCACCCAATTCATCTGTAGACCTTCCATGCACTTCCTTGCAAGGTCAATGACAAAGCCTGTGACCTGCATCGATTAGTTCTTCCTTACTAGATTTCCTGCAATTAACTGACATGCTAGGCATACTGCGCCATTCTGGATGGAAGCTACCTTGTAGCCTCGCGTCCCCTTCTCAACATCGTCGTATGTATCCTTGATATTTTGTGCTAGTGCGTGATCTGTGGCTTTTACTCAATAGAAGTCTTGCGGATCAAGTCCTTTCATACTCAATCTTGTGATCTGATGGATCAACGTCGGGTTGAATGTGATACTGCGGTCTAGACATAAGTAGCCTCCATGGTAACATGAAAGTAGCAGCTTGACACAGGTGTTAACTTCTTGGTGCCTTTTGAAGTGTGGGATTTTCATTACATTCAACAGGGTGGATTGTGCGAGGTTCATCGTCCACGGATGGGGGATTATTTTTGAGTTCTTCCCCTTTGTCCTGGTTAAGTATTTATATAGGGAGAGCATGTTATGGTTCTTGCGACCTCCGAGGTTGAAGTCGTTGAACTTCAACGTCGTGATCTTGTCCTATTGTGCTTTTACTACATGTATCCCCTTCGGGAGGTACGCAGTAACCATGGTATACTCAAAATCTCTTGGCACACTGTCTCGACTCACCGTGTCGGCCAAAGGAAGGATGTAATCGAGAAATATGGTTGAGATCAGCTTCGCATTTGCTAGGTCATCTATGTGCTTGGTTCTCTTCTCTGTTGTTGATAGGGATGGCCCACATCCGCGAGCAGTCGACGAAGAGGCTTGCACTCCTCGCGTTGATGATGCTTGTACACCTACAGACATTACTCTTTCAGTCATGAGGTCAATCAGAACTTTTTCGATGAATTTATCCGCGATGTTGAGCTCATTCAACATACACGCTTAGATCATATGGATGAATGAGTGTGCAAAACAATAGAACTGGTGTCGATCTTACTAATCACAACGCGGTAGCAATGAGTTCTCTCTGATTCAATTCGCAAATTTTTTCTCGGTGAAATAGTTGACCGAATAAGTAGAGAGCAACGTAACAGATCTTTCCAACAGCCAAGAGACCTTCATTAATTCAGTTATGTCCGTTACAGTGCAGTCCCAAGGGTCTAGCAATGATCTTTCTGACCATAAATGCCTTTCTACTCATTCTGGGTATCGGTCTAATGGTTATACTGTTCCCAACGACTATATTTCTTTTCTATGGCAAAGTGTCATGTGACGTTGTTCTGAGATCCCGACGAAGTTCATGTTTTGTAAATTTCCTTTTGTGAAGTTCCCTCTGGAGCCTTCTGTAACTTTTCGATCTTTTCTCTCTTCTTGCTGAGCTTTCAAGCCTTATTTCCAGTGAGTTTTGTCTCGTTATTCCTCTTTTCATTCTGTTTCTTGTCTTCTTTTGGCATAGTAACTTCATGTTGTTGAGATTCTTTCCTAAGATTCAAGGGTAATACTTCTTCTCTATCTGGGATAGGTACTTCAGTCTTCTGCAAATCTTCTTGTGTTCTTTCAACTTCGACATCCAAGTATCTAGTCCTAAGTAGCTTCAATTTGTTCTCCCATTCTTCAATCAACTGCGCGATCCTCGTAGCCATGAAATCTTTTAATTCTTGCCTTTTCTGCTCTAAGACTTCTTCTTCTTTCCTTCTAGTCTGGTCCTTCTCAATCCAAGGTTTTCCTAGTAACATAGTAAATGGAGCGTTGTTCTCAATAAATTTAACAACCTCAAAATATTCCTTGTCGAAGTTCCATGAGCATTCATAGATATCTAGGCAAGTCTTCCACATAGGGTTATCATTTTTCCTCTGAATAATCCTATTCCTCCCAATGATGGAGTCATAACAGAATCCCCTAAAAGTTCCCAAGTTCTTTTTGTCATGATATTCACCTGTGTTTCCTCATCCATAACATAGTCAATGTTGAAGTCTCCTATTCTTGCTTCAATGCACTCTTTTTTTTTGAAGATCTCTGATAAGATGATATGTCGGTGGTCATTCAGGGTTTCTTTCATCTGTAGCAATACTTTCTCTTATTCTTTCTGGGGTTCTGCCATAATCTCAGTTTCTAGATCCGCATTAGGGTTTTCTTGGTTCATATTCATTCTTTCAACCTTAGCAATCATTCTAGGGAAATCCAATACTTCATGGTCCATAGCTCTACAACAAAGAGAACTAGATCTTCTACCAGGGCATTCCTTAGCCATATGTCTCGGTCTTCTGCAACTATAACAAAGGGTTAATCCTCGTTTTCTTTTAAATGATCCCCAACCTTTCCTGTACTGCGCACTAGGATCATAGTATCTAACCTGCAAAAAATTCTTTCTAGGATCCCGCATCCATTTGTTAGTCCAAACATTCTCTCTATGCATAGGTATAACATATATTTCACTATTCTTATTAGATCTACTCATATCAAATCTTCTTTCATCTATCAGTGCCCTAGTTTTCAAGCTAGAACAAATCTTATCAAACATACCTAGATCCATACTTTAGAAACAAAAATTTCCACTAATCTTATCTTCGGCAGAGCACAAAGCTTCAAGATCTAAAAATTTTCACTATTCTTACCTTTATCAGAGCACAAAGCTTGCAGATCTTACCTCTTTAAGAAAACAATTCTCACTTTTACCTTTCTTAGAGCACAAAGATTTCATATCTTACCTCTTTTCTTAAGATCTGGCTTCTTTTCTTAGCACATAGCTTCACAAATAGAGTATAATATTGCGCATTAGAGGGACATATCTATGCACAGAGCTTTCACAATTTCAGGTCAGATCTTCGCATAGAGCTTCTTTTTCCTCAGTTCCCAGCAATCACAGTTTCAGTTTGGATCTTCGTACAGAGCTTCTTTTTCCTCAGTTGCTAGCAATCACAGTTTCAGTCCTGGCAACAGAACCATTTGTTGGCACAAGGGCAGACCCAGGGTTCAACGCACCAACAAAACCCTAACTACCGACCCTTTCAGCAACACCTGTGAAGCAGATGAAGTCTCACCCAAGGTAGAGGCAGGGGTGGTTGCAGGAATACAGTGTCTGCAACCTTAGCTAGGACACAGATCTGTGACTGTAACACCTTAACAGGGCACTTAGCAGTTATAGTTCATCAATATCCAGTCTTAGTTTACAGTGCAATTAAAACCTAATTATAGAGCATTATAGTATTTAACCAGATCTACTATATTCAAGCACTAAGCACATCCACATAAGCCAGATCTAGTGTTCATCCATACTATTAAGAACATAGCATTAACATATCTATCTACTATTCATCTATATCAAAGCACTAAGAAAGTTAACATATAAACACATCAATACATCGCACAAAGCAGAGAAACACAACATGTACGTGGTTCACCCCCACCCTGGGGCTACGTCCACCAACTCTTTGTCTTCTTTATTAGCTTCTTCAATCAATTACATACACAGAGCCACAAAATACCTACTCCACAGAGGACAGGAGATCTGTGCACCTTGCTAGATCCTCCTTCCTCGGGCTAGGTTACAACACTAATCCTCTTCTCAATCTCTTACACTCGCTTGCACTGAGCTCTGCAAGTCTCATACAATATGCACAAAAGCCATCTCCACTCAACACTTAGCACTTTCGATCACATAGATCGAAATTTAGCACTTATCACACTTGCCTCTTCTTACATCGCCTAGCTACTTATTTATACATTACAAAATGGGCCTAAACATGGGTAAACCCATGGGCCGACATTCCCATACTCGTTACATAATCCTGAATCCCAAAAAGGGGCCAAGATCCCACGATCTTCGCTTCGTCTTGCGCTCCGCCTTCGAAATCCTGTCGAAGTCCCAAAAATAGGTCAAAATTGACCAAGGATCCTCAAAAATTGGTCAAGGGCCAACAATGTCAAAAAAACTATTTTTTCTTGATTTTCGTGCCCAGCTAAATAAGCTAGACTCCACCAAATTTAGCGACAATTAGCCAGATTTAGTGACATTCCACCATATTTGGTGGTAACCTCCAAATTTGGCCTTCTAGAAGGTGCCACATGGCTCCTCATCATTGGGCCACATGGTGCCTCTCCATTGGCTTGATCCACATCACTTTCTGCCACATCATCTCGCACAGTCATCGTACGGACTGTCATGTGTCATCCGTATGACTTCCACATCATCGTACAGACTACCATGTGTCATCCGTACATGATGACACATCATCGTACAAAGTGCCACGTGTTAGTCTGTACAGTCCATGTCATCTCCACATCAACACCCAAAAATGCCAAAAATTCCTGCCACGTGTCAACTCCTGGTGCTTCCATGTCATCATGCTGACGTCATCTGTCGCATCATCATCCGTAGTGCCACGTCAACATCCATATTACCACGTGTCACTTTCATAAAGTGCCACATCACTGCTGACGTCATCTACCATGTCACTGATGATGTTATGCTGACATCATCATCTGTACTGATGACATTGTCAGTTGACTTTGACTTTTTGACTTTGATTTTTGCATGTTTGACCTGAACTTCAGATCGCGATAACTTTCGCATACGGTGTCCATTTTTGGGAAAAAACATATGGCTAGAATCGGTACGATGATCCCTACACAATGGCATTGGTTTTGTCTGATTCTAAGAACTTTGATTTTTAGGCCTTCCTAGATCCATTTTGGATCATCCTCCCCACTAAGACCTTTTGGTCCTCCAAAAGGATATTAACTGGTCATTAAGTGCGGGATAAGAATTCCCACTTGTCCTTTGTCTTTAAACTTTGTCTTGTGCACCTGTCGCATCATAATCAATTTCATAATATCCATGACAACTGAAAGAATATTGTTAGCCACTTGAACTCGTTCACATCTTACTGAATCCACTACCATCCATATAGAAAACATTAGCAACGATAACATCAGAAATATGACTGAAATTCAACCAATATGTTTGACTGGATTGCATGACATTAACTTATCTTGAAGCAAAGTATGATTGAACTTCCATTCTACAACCATCTCATGTTCATGCTTAAGATCAACTGCTTTACTTGGCACAATTATAGGTGTATTGCTTGCATAAGCTGCCTTCTTTAACTGTTCCATTGTTAGAAGAGAATGATTTGCCTTTATGTGATGAGCATGCACAACATATTCATTGCCTTTCTTAAAAAAGTGATATTGATTTTGTTCCCTGTAGAATATTGCTTTGTGATCATATAAATAAGGGCTTCCTAAGACCATTCCACATGTTTCTAGTGACACCACATCACATATTACTTCATCCACATACTTAGATGTAATTGCAAACTTTATGATACATTTCTTTGTTATGGGAATTTTATGATTGTTGCTTATCCAATTTAGTGAATAAGGTTTGAAATGCATCTTAGTGTTTAATATCAATTTCTTAACCACTTCTACTAAAATTAAGTTAGATTGATATCCACTATCTATCACTGTATCGATCTTCGTATGTTTCATTATGACCCTTATATGAAAGAAATTACTTCTTGAATCAAAACCATAACCAATTTTACCTGTCAAACCAACTGCCGTAATTTTAGACTCATCACCTGAATCATAGCTCAAGTTTGTTAGTTGTGTTGTTGTTGCAACTTTTTTCCTCCCTTTCCTCTCTTTTAACCACTTTGGTCTCTTCTCTGGGTGCAATCGCCAACAATGCTCATCATCATGCCCTTCTTTCTTGCAATGCTTGCAAGAGAGCTTCTCTTCTGTCACTGTCGTTGAATTTGTTTTCTTCCCATTCCCTTTTCCTTTTCCATCTTTCTTTGAAGATGTTTCCCCTGATACGCTAACTCCAATTTTCCCTACTTCAATATACGTTTCTTGAACATAAACCTCATCAAGATCATTAGGTCCAAACATAAACACAATATTACGAATATTAGCAGGCAAACCTCCTATATACTTCATAAGAGTTTCTTGTGTAGTTAATGGAACATCTAACATCAAAGCCATCTTCTGAAATTCATGTGTGTATTCTTGCACCGACTATCCTTTTCTTAAATTAAGAATTTTCCATTCTATTCAATTATTTTCCTTTTACCCCAAAGGATAGAACTGTTTTCTAAGCGCGGAAATAAAATCATTCCATGATGGAAAAATATTACCAACTTGTTGAGTTATATGTTGCATCTTACTTTTCCACTAGATGAGAGTTGTGCCTTCAAGACGAAGCGATGCCAATCTGATTTTGGTTGCCTCATCTTTGATTTTCTATAAATTACAATATACCTCCATCTGTCTAACCCAGTTATCAAGTTTCTCAGCATTAACTTCACCATCATACATAGGGAAAACAAATTTTACATCAAGTTTAAGTAATGGCATATCACGATTATGTTTATGAGAATGTTTTCTTGCAGAAGTAGTATTCAAACTTGTACTTGAAGAAGAATAAGATGGAGATGAAGGAGGTGAAGGAGGAGATTTAAAAGGGTCTTCTCCTTCTTCACTTTTGGCTTGCTTTGAATATTCCCCTTGAACTGGTCTCTTTCATTCCAAGTAATCATCATACAACACTTTTACCATCTCCGGCATGGAAAATAAAGTTGTTTGAAACTCTCTTTCATTTTGAGAAAGTCCTTCTTCTGAAGCCATCTTCTCACTTTGAGATGTCCTCTTTCTTGATCCAATCTCTGGATATCCTTCTACAAGATCTCCTTCACCATGACTTAGTTTTTCCCTGGTAATCATGGAAACTCAAACAACCAATTGTCAACCTGCTCTGATACCACTTGATCCGAAAATGATCTTTTAAAGACTATGGTTAATTTTATGCATGAGTTTATTTACCATTTAGGAATTAAGAGAACAATCTTAATGAAATAATTTTGTAGCCATATAAGAAGTAAAAACAACAAACCATAACACCAATATTGATAACGAAGTTCAACACAAGTTTGACTACGTCTCTGGGCCTTTGTCTCAGTGGGGAAGACTTCTTATTAATCTTCAATGCTTTAAGAATACAAAAGAAAGGCTTACATAACAACTCCTGAAACCACCTTTCAGATTTGCAACTTCTGGACAGAAACATACATCACCATTGGTTGGAACAAGAAATTATGAGACTTTTGAGTATGAAGTCGGTTATGCTTGGTTCGACACCTTGGGATCTAGAAGAACTATTTTGTTCGGCTACTCGGATGCAAAAACAGAAGCCATATTCAAACTCCCCTTGAAATTATGCTATTTTTGAGTATAAATTTGACCTACTTATGAATAGTCCCTCGGGACCTCCCCTCGACACGAATCCCAATGCTGTGCCCTTTCAGATTTGTAGAGTCTGTATAGTCTCGATTTGCGTTCCAAAAAAAATATTTTTTCTTGATTTCTGTGCCCGGCTAAATAAGCCAATCTCCACCAAATTTAGCGACAATTAGCCATATTTAGCGACAGTTAGCCAGATTTAGCGAGATTCCACCAAATTTGGAGGATCTCCGTCAGATTTGGTGGTAACCGTCAGATTTGGTGGAACTGCTAGATTTGTACTTCTAGAAGGTGCCACGTGGCACCTCCTCATTGGGCCATATGTCACCTCGCAATTGGTCCAAGCCACATCATTGTCTTCCACATCATCCTGCATAGTCATTGTACGAACTTCCATGTGTCATCCGTACGAATTCCATGCCATCGTACATACTGCCATGTGTCAGTTTGTACGGTCCATGTCATCGCCATATCAACACCCAAAAATGCCAAAAAATTTTGCCATGTGTCAGCTTCTAGTGCTGCCACATCATCATGTTGACATCATCTTCCATGTCATCGTCCGTACAGTGCCATATCAACATCTATACTTCCACATGTCACCCTTCCATGTCAACATTCATACTACCATGTGCCACTTTCATACAATGCCACATCACAACTGACATCATCAACCGTACTGCTGATGTCATCAGTGGACTTTGACCTGTTGACTTTGACTTTTTCCCTGTATGACCTAAACTTCATATCGAGATAACTTTCACATATAGTGTCCATTTTCAGAAAAAAATATATATGGTCAGAATCGACATGACGAGCCCTATGCAATGGTGTTGGTTTCATTCGATTATGAGAACTTTGATTTTTAGGCTTTCTTGGATCCAATTTGGATCATCTCCCCAGGTCCCCCTCACACTCCCTCTCTCCTTTCCCTCATTCCCCCTCCACATTTAAAGGAGTTCCCCTCCCCTTGTTCCATTTCCATAGCTCACCGCTCATCTGAGCTACATGCTTTGGAGATGAAGTAGGGCCAGGGGGCTCTCTCCCTCTGCCCACTACTTACCCCACTCCATTTCCATAGCTTGCCACTCATTCCAATGTTGAGCTATGGAAATGGAGCAGGCGAAAGGGGCTCCCCTAGTGACCACTTAAATGAGCAACTCACCTCTTCTTTAAGTGGTGAGTGAGAGAGGGAGGGGGGCTTGCGAGGCGAAGAGGAGGTAGGGAAAGGAATGGGAAGGAGGAAAAACAATGTAGGTGGGGTGGGGGTTGCTATTTTAGAAATCAACCCATGTCCTTTTTGTTCTATTATTTTTTTTCTTATTTATTTGTTTTTTATTTATTTTTTTTAAATTGTTTTTTAATGTTTTATAAAATTTTATTTTATTTTATAAAAAAAATCCATTATTTGTTGTAAAAGTAGTTGTTTTAATTTTAATTTTTTTTTTAACATGAGGGCGTGGAGATTTTTTTCCCTTTTCTTTTTTATTTAATTTAAAATGTTTTAACTTTATTTAAAAAAACAACGTTTTTCCCTTCATAAGAATTTATTTCAATTTGTTTCTTTAATTTTTTTTTTCATTTTTATTTATATTTCAAGTTTTTTTTGGTTACAACAATATCAAACTTTCAGGCTATGGTTTTTAAAATGTGGCAATTCTAAGCCCTCCAAAAAAAGAGGGTGCTATTAATACTACTTGTTTTTTATTTAGAGGTTGATTTTAAGATTTTGGTTGCAATGGTACCAGTTGTCAATGCTACTTTTTATTTATTTAGGGGTTGTTTTTAAGGTTTTTGCTGGCAACATCACAAGGTTATTAAATCCATGATTGAAAAATGTGGTAATTTTAACCCCCCCCCAAAAATATGTTATTGGTAACAAAACTTTTCTAAATGGGGGTTGATTTTGGTGTTTCTGACCCAAAAATATGAGCTTTTAAGGCTAGAGTTCTCATCTTAAGGTCAAGGGAGAATGATCTTGAATCCACAAATTATTTGAATTGTAAAACAACATAAAACCAATGAGGAATGGATAAAAAACACATGAAATTTTGAAAATCCCATGACCCTCACAATGTCCCTTGAAAAATAAGAAACCCCATAAAATTACCCTAAGTTGATAATGGCACGACGGGGATAAAGAATCATGATTTTTCACTTGATTATGATAATTAGATCCATAACCAAGATAAGATAATGTTAGTTTTACTATGGTTGATTAACAAAATTAAGATGATGTTAGTTTTACTCTGGTTGATTAATAAAACTATAAGTGTGCACACTTTTGCATTTCAATTTGGGTACTAAGTACTACAACAGAGTTGTAAAGACAAAATAGGAAGTGAATTTATAGAGATTATAACTTATAGAGCTTATAAATTATGGCTCTAATATTCATTTTGAGTAAGTTCATAGTCATTGGAAAGCTCTTATAAAAGGGGAAAGAATTAAAAGTTCAACTTTTACATAAGCACTTCTAGTTTCTCATAATAATTAAAGGAAGAGAGCCTTAATCTTGGTTAGACTAAGAAATTGTTGTCATGAATGATGCACGAGGCTCCTATGATTATGAATAAGATGCCATGGTTAAAAATTTGCATCTTGGAATGCCAATATAAGGTCCAATGGATATAAAAATTAAGAATCCCCTCCTGATATTGCATATTATTACCATGCAAAGGTTAAGGGAGGAAATTTGAAGTTGCAGAACTGATAATGATAGGTTAACCAAAACTCAATAAATCAATACCAACTTAGTGCAAGTATGCTTCAAAGTTTGACCAATATATGGATGCACTTGCAACGTGGGAAAACTCCAAATAATGAAGGTGAGAGTAGGAGTAACATGAGAACTATTCTCACAGAAGGTTTGATAGTGCAATAAGTTCCTCATGAGATGACATAATGTAATACCCTAATTTTGAGCCCTAGAATGCACTGAATTGGATTATGTATAAATTATAAATGCATGGTTATAATGTTGGGAGTTGGTTTGATGGGGTAGCTCGAGTTCTTGAGAGTTGTGAATAGTAAGTAGGAGGTCTCAGGGTCAAGTCTTTGAGCCAACTACCTCTACATATGTGGGCCTCACTTGATGTTCCCATCGAGTTAGCACACAATAGTCGACACAACCCGCTTTACACTAGGTACTATCCTTGAAATGGGGGAAATTTCTTGAGTGTTTCATGGGGATGCATTTTCCAAGAAAAAAAATGATGATAGTTAAGCCATGAGAGATTAAATAAGTGACCCCATTTGTAAATTATGTAAATATTCTAGTATGGATTCCTAGTGTAGATCTCATGGCCAAGGCTCAACTAGAGATTTTCTAAGAAAGTAGATGTTTCAAATATACTTAATATGGATTGTGTGGTAGGATTGCCATGATGAACTCAATTTATTTAAATATTAATATTGGAATATATTATATAATAGTTCAAGATGGCTGTGAAGAGCTTGATAAGGGAGAATATTTCACTAGAGGGGAAGAGGAAAAGGAGCCCATGGGAGAGTAATAATCCATTTTCAAGTGTTAGCCTATGAACTCATTCTTTTTCCATCATGTGCCTTAAATGAACCCATCCACATCCATTGACTTATAAATACAATCCTTGAATGCATGTGGAGGTTGGTGAGGAAATGTAAGAGAATTATGCTCTTTTGTCAAAAGAAAAGTTAGTCATAATTCCCTCAACTCTTTTATTGTTATTCATTATATCATTCTCTCTCATGTTCATGCTTTAAATTTCCCATGTTGTGTTCTCCCTAGATAACCAGTTAACCAATCTAGAAATTGACCAACTCAACACTGTGAAAGAGGAAGTTGCAGACCTTGGATGAGAGATAAATAGTTGTAGGTTATCATAGAGGCTAGGAAAGTTAGGAATCCTTCAGCCCTTATGTATTTTTTTCTCATTGGATACTTGAGATCCAAGTTTTACTCTTCCAGGATAATCCTAAACAACATTCAACAGATTGGAGTATTTCTACCTACATTGAAGAGCATTGGAAGGGTTGAAGAATATCCTTAAGGGACTGTTGAGTAGAGAGAAGATATTCCTTATGTTGTGTAGTAAAATGGAAGACCATGCCATGGATTTTTTATGGTTGGATGAGATGCTTAGAGTGCTCTACAACAAGTTGTTTGGATAAGTCATACGAGCAAGTGGGTTGGGTTGAGTGAGCTAAAAGCCTATAGCTTGGTTCCTTCTCACTAGTGGCCTTATATCTTAGCTTGGGTGGTGGCATCTGCATTGGATGCCTACATCTAGGTGGAAATTGCTTGTATGCCACTAGTTTCTTGGACTACCTTCTATTAAAATATAAATACTATGTCTCTATTTATGAATTTGTAATTGAATGTAATTTATTGCAACAAAAAGTGTATGTATTTTTCATGTAACGTGTGTGATTATGTTTAATTATCATCGTGGGAAATTGGTTGCCATGAGTTCCTTTTATGTCATGCTTGTATAGTCCATTTAATTTTATCATTATGAATTCTACGTGCATTTAATTAATTATGGGACTCCATGGGATAACTTTTCTATTAGGATTATGAAGAAATGGTCTCTTGACGACCATAATTTTAATGGTCTATTTATTGGCTACCCATCCCATGGATGGAAGTGTTGCATGGGGATGCCATACACACAAACCCTATCTACACGAATCCTCTATTAATTAGTCATATACATTTAAAGACTCCTTGAGCAACCCAAAATATTCTCTAGACAATGATAGGAGGAAGAGGCTTCTTAGAGACAACTTGGAAGGAGAATTATGCACAACAAAACTACCTACATTTAGTGGTGAGGTTAAGTTTGGACAAGAAGTTGAAGCTTGACTTCTTGGAATAATAAAATGTTTTCAATCTCATGACTATTATGAAAATATGAAGGCCAAAGTTGCCACATTTAATATAAGTGGTAGAGCTTTTGATTAGTGGGATAACCCCCATCAAGTACATACTATTATTGAATGAAAGATTGTATGGAAACTATTCAAGAAACACTTTCAACATAAGCACCTATCTAATCATTATTATGAAGGTAAGGTCCAAGAATTATATAAACTCAAATTAGTGCAACTAACCCTGAATGAGTATGTAAACAAATTATTCCAACTATTGAGGCATGCCAAATACATCCGATATGAGAAAGTGAAAATTCAACATCTCATAAGTGGGCTTCCTCAATTTTACATGGACAATATTAATTTTGATGAGCCTTAGACACTTGAAGAGGAAATTATAAATGCTAAGTATTGTTATGAGAATAACAGAGGAAAGTTAGACTTCCAAAAATGCATGGAAGGACAAGAAAACAAAGAATCTATACTAAAGGAAGAAAGGGTTCAAGCCTCCTCTCTTTATGAACCACCCAAGGACCTTTTAGCAAAATCAACCAGCTCAAAGTGGGACTAAGCCAACCGCTTTTTTGGGAAAGAGGCCAAGGAAACCATATCAATGCTAGAGTTGTGGAGAAGACCACACCTACAATAATTTCCATCATTAAAAGGAGAAAATTAAGACTATTCACAACATCCAAGAGGCTAAAGATAATATTGAATTTGAACTTGAAGCTAATATTGCAAAGAAACCTATTTCCATTTTAATTGATTTGGGATATAGTCATAGTTATATTGTACTTCTATAGTTGTTGAAAATTGTGCTCCCTTGAAATGCAAGCATAGTAATCCATGGCTACTCCAACTAGCCATTGGAACCAGGAGAAAGGTCAATGAAATGGTGGAGAGTTGTCAATACGAGTTGAATGGAATATTTTCACATGCAAACATTAATATTTTATTAATTAGTTCTTGGAATGGATTGCTTGGAACAACATTGAGTTAAAATTTGTTTGCTACAATAAGACTTTTGATTGCAATGATGAAGATCAAAACTCAAAGAAAATAAGAGGCATTCCCAGGACAATCTCCATCAAGCAAATTTTGACATAGTGGAACTAGTAGAAGACAAAGGCCCTATAGTTAAATATTTTCTCTTATTGCAAGAATTCAACAATGTGTTTTTAGATGAAGTGCAAGGGTTTACTCCAAATAGGGATATCGATTTCTCAATCAATCTTGTACCTAGAGTTGCACTAGTGTCCAAGACTTCTTATAGAATGGGTACTGGAGCTAACAAAGATGAAAAAACAATTGCAAGAGTTGATGGACA
Organism: Picea engelmannii; assembly: GCA_009831015.1. Lineage (NCBI taxonomy): Eukaryota > Viridiplantae > Streptophyta > Pinopsida > Pinales > Pinaceae > Picea > Picea engelmannii. The sequence goes on along the minus strand of WSFP011423922.1, from coordinate 5,810 downwards.
AATGGCATTTCACTAAGTGTGTCAAAATGTGGATCACCATCTTGACTTTGTGTAGAATAAATATGAAAGCCTCAAGTTGTGCATTGATTATGGGCAATTGAATAAACTTTTCGCAAAGAACAAGTGTCCATTGCCTCGAATTAATGACTTGTTTGACCACATGAAAGCAATAATGGTATTCTAAAAAAATGTTATGAGATATTTTGCATTTTTTGAATCCATCTAATTGGCCTTCATATATGTTAGTCTCTTGACCTTCAAATAACCATGAAATTTCCCAAATTGAGTCGTCTTTCTTTTGTTTCAGGCAATATTTGACCTAAACTTTGATATAGCAACCTAAGAAGGGACAAATTTGTGAATAGTGGATGAATTTTCAAGCTTACTATAGTGGGACTATGGATGAAAACGACATGGGAAATCAACTCCTGTAGGAGCCAACAAGGGCTTATATAGCATCAAACTTAATTTCAATCTCAATGGGAAATCTTATGTTGACAATATCTTTAGCACAATTAAGCAAACCATCTTTTCTTTTGTTACACTTCCTAGAATAGGACATCTATGTGTGTGTTCACATGGAGAAATGTGAGTGACTTTGCAATGAGGTTCATTTGGGGCGTGGTTTTGGGTTTTATTTTTGGATTTTCTTTAGTGATTGACTTAGTTTACTTAGAGAATATGTGATCTAGGCAAATAAGCAAATGACCAATTTATTAATCTATTTCCTTTCATCCATTACATTTATGCTTTGCTCCAATATCTAAATATAATATAAATGTTTAAATACCTTTCAAATAAAAACAAAAAAATTGTCTTCCTAAAACTTGTTTGTTTGTAATTAATAGGCTAACATGCCATAAAATAACGTGTTTGCCTTCAAACATGATGTCATAACTTGTTAAAGTTGGAGTTCATTACATGCATAAAGTCAAAACTATATGTAAATAAGTATTTTTTTACAATTAATATATTTGTCTCCTTGTTCACTACTCCATTGATTGAATAACATGAATCCCAAGTCATCTTTGCAAATTTATTGGCATACCTAAAAAGACATCTAAGTGGGTTCCAAATTATATTGTATGCATCCACGATATGGTTTGGGTCAATGGTGTCATCTCCTCATTCAAACTTTCATTTTTCCTTTCCTTGTTGATTTTCGTGGTCAATTTTGTTCACATCTAGCATTGGATAAAAAATTTGGTCACACAACTAGATTGGTCATGCTATCTATTGCATACAGGTTCCTTAATCAATTTCAATTGACTGTTCATGGAAACCTTTCTTTCAAAGATTTAGAGATAGTTTATGTATTCTTTCTCTTTCATTTTGGAGCTTGTTCTAGTAGTAAAAACAAGTTCAAGGTTTCTTTTGAACTAAATTAAAATATAAGTGTGGTAGACTCTAAACTTAAGCAATTTGTCTTATCCAAATATATGTAATTGTATGCCAATATGAAAAAACTAGTCTTATATGGATATCTATTCTTGGATCAAAATCAAAGTTCTCTTAGTAATTTAGGAATCCCTTTGAAGTTAGGCAAATAATACTCTACAATAAGCTTGTAGACTAAAAATTAATTTACGTTGCTCCGAGTGATACGAAATTACGAAAATACAAGAAATTAAAAGTGAGATAATTGGGAAAACATGTTCAATGGTTTTATTCTTTCTATCTATGTGTGGATTCAAAGCTTGATAATTACCTTATTTTCTTTTCATTTTAAATGACTTAACCACATAGGCAACAAATCATGGCTAAGACAAAGTACATGACATATCATATCCATGTGAACCATGTCTTATCATTCTTTATTTTTTTCAATGGTTAAAATTATTGTTGCATCCAATCATATTCATAAAATAAGACTTCATGTTTCATTGATTTAGGAGAGTAAAATCTCATGAGAGTTATATGGATGGGCTTTATTCTTATTGGTACAGGTGAGCTTCATATACAAACTTCCAATCAATGGGCATTTTCACTTTGGAAGTTTGTAGATGCCCACTATTTGGAAGTTTGTGGATGATGCTCATTAGTATACTATTTGGAAGTTTGTAGATGATGCTCATTAGTACTAATAAGAATAAAATGTCTATTTGGAAAAAAATTTCTAGTATATATAAAAGGCAGGCAAATCCATAGATACAAAAGGTAAAACTGTGATATGACCTTGTATTGTATATGTTGTAAAAATGATTGTATGAATTACTAGCGCAAAGGTTAAGGTTAAAGTTCAACTATAGAAAAAAAATGACTTTCTAAAGGAATTCTAAAATAATAAGCCATATATGTCACATCAAAACCATGTATACCACATCACATTGACATGCAATTTAGGTAATCTAGAATTATGAAATGAGAGTTAAAAATAATAAAGAAAAATGTATATTCTTGTGCACACACAATAAATGATAATAGCTTTTATAGAATAAATAATGTATTATTAATCTATAATAGTAATGGAAATAAAGACAATTTATGGAACAAAGTTATAAGGTAGAAGTTTATAGTACCGAGTATATTTATGGATTGTATTAGAAATCCAAGGAAGAGCATTAATAATGTGCAAATAAGTGGAAAGCTCTAGTCTTGGCATTTACTATTATTGGAAACAATTTGTTTTGGAAGGGGGGATCACATTAGATTAAGAGTTGACTCTATTTTGTGATATGGAAATGCAATGATATTACATCTAGAGGATATATAAAATTTACAAGAAAAACGATTGCATCATTTAAATCATGTAGAGGATATTATAACAACCTCTATCTGGTTAAAAGGTTAGAGAATAGTATAGTCACCAAAGTATGTAGAGGATATTATAACAACCTCTATCTGGTCAAAAGGTTAGAGAATAGTATAGTCACTAGAGTTAGAGGGGAATATAAAGGATAAGTGAAACATGTTGATAGTACAATTAAGAAAGGGTCCCATCAGAATCAAGGATGATGCAGATTCATTGGCTTGGGCACAAGACAAGGCATTGGGGATTCATTATGCAAGACTTGGGTACAAAGTCATGATATCTAATGATGATCAATTAGGGGTTTGACAGACAAGATATAGAACCCCCCCCCAAAAAAAATACAAGGTTTTCTTATGGTTGGCACTAAGAAATAGGGTATTGACTAGGGCTATGATTTTAAAAAGGGGTAAAAGTGGCCTACGTATTTGTTATTTATGCAGGGAAGCAAAGGAAAACATCGAACACCTAATGATGCATTGCCCAAAGCAAAGCAATTATGGAAGGATGTTGAGAAGATTATCGATAAATCAAATGTTTGGAATGTTGCAACTATTAAATGGTGCCTAGGAAAGTGGTTTAACACAAAAGAGCTAAATATTATAGAGCATTGTTTTCCTAGTTCTATAGGGCATCTAGCTCTCTTGTAATGCCAACCTATTTAATAACACCCATAAGCCAACATTTCAAGTTTACTAACATGTATATAGTGTATCCAAGGATTTAAATTCGTGTCAAAGGAAAAATTTCCCCAAAAAATAGGGGGGTTGATCACTGACAAGTCACATTCATGGTTTTATTTTTTTATTTTTTTATGAGGCCAAATAGGGGCCACAAGATTTATGCAACACTAGAGGGGTTTGTACTTATAAAAAAATAACTTCATTAAACACATAGAAGGTCTAGGCATATGTACAAGCAATTTAGTTGAATTCTTAACAATAAGACGTCTCTTAAAATTGGTGAATGAAAAAGGGATTGAAAGACTATGGGTTTTTGGAGATTCTCTTCTAGTCAACAAATTGTTAGGTGATAGGTGTTAGTTAGATTCACAATGTTACCCTTAAAGCACTTGCAAATTAGATGAAATAAATCACATGCCTTTTCCAAAGCATCTCATACACACATATTTCGAGAATTAAACATGGACATGAATGGGCTCTCAAAGGAGGGTCAACAGGTGGAGGAAGGGTTCTTGAAGATGGAAGATTCACTAGATAGTGTTATAGATTTATCTGCTCACCCTTTAAATTGATCAATTTAAGGCTTGGAATTGTATATGAGAGTTGAATCAAGAAGTGGATAAGTTGTCTAAAGATGGACAATATCTCGTTGAAGCATTGCATGAGTTGGAAGAAACTATTGTCGAAGTTGTGATCCATTTGACTACTACCTTAAAATGATATTTGGCTTAGTTTCCTTTTGTTGTTTAACTTTCAATGGTTAAACTTTTAAATACATTTTTGGAATATATATGATAACATAAATAGGTCATTAAAGTATCCCTATGGTACAAATATCTTTAGATGATAATATTTTTGTTGTTACTTTTTGGGAGTGTTCACATTAGACAATTGATCCATGTCCTAGAAATATAAAGGAATATGTGTGGATATTTGCTAGAAATGATTAGGAGTGTGGTCTCTTATCTGTTGATCTGTATTTTCTGATCTCTTATTGACATGATCATGGCATGCCTCAACAACACTTAAGGAATGTAATATCATATTTTTCATTTAAATAGAAATTACAATTTTTCTTGGAAAAAAATAATAAAACATAAATAATATATTATTAATATATAATACATAATTGAAGTGCAATATATTTTTAAGTATTTTCTATTCAACTATTAACATGATGCACATAAATGGCTACTATCCCAAATAGTCTAGATATCATAAGGTTTTACAAGAAGAACCCAAAGAAACACATGATTGTTTGCCTGCCCAAAGAGGGAAACTAGGCTTAAATCAAAATTGTAACTAGTCATTATATGATGACACTATACTATAATAATATATAATAACTATCACCTTTAATAACTACAAAATGATAATATAATAGCTATATATAATGATAATGATTGACTCATTTTTTTGAAAATATATTTGTTATTGAATTTTCAACTCAATCAACGTGATTTTTCTTATTTGACCCATTTTAGCCCTAAATTTCCTCTAATGAAACTATCCTTCTCCCTTTTGGTTTTGGAATCCGACTTAATTTCTGTTGATATTATGGTAGCTGCGGGAGGTATTCCACGTGTAACATTTGATAAGACTATAATATTCTGGGAAGCAAGAGAAACCCTAAAATGTTGGATAATAATTCTAGGAGACAAGTCGACTTAAGAGAATATTTAATATTGATTTATTAGCCTCCAGAAAGAGAAGTCGGCCCAGTCAAGTGAGATACAGTAGTATAAATAGAGGGCACTAGAGCTCATTTGTCATACTCACTCTCACAACTGCATAAGACTAGTGGTGCACAAGTTTGGAGAGGAACTGCAGTTGTAGCTGCTATAACTGACATTTTGGTTTTGTCTTGGACTTTCTCTTAGTTATGGTTTGGACTTTTTGCTTGGTCTTTGGTTATTCTTACTTGGTGCGCTAGCCTTGGAGAAAGGTGTGCTACCTTGGTTTGCTATTGGATTGCTTCCGAAATTATTCTTTCTATCAAGGTTAAGGTGCTCGAGGGTGGCCTTTGTTCCTAGGGTTGGGTGACAATATTGCTATATTGTCTATGGTGAAATGAGAACACCTATTTTTCTAACAATTTCCTCACGAAATATTTCACATTGTTTGAATCCATCTAATTGGATTTCATATATGTCATTCTCTTGACCTTCAAACAACCATCAAATTGCCCAAATTGAGTCGTCTTTTGTTTTAAGTAGCATTTGATCTAAGATTTAATCTAAGATTTGATCTAGCAACCTAACAAGGGCCAAATTTGTGAATAGATGGATGAATTTTCAAGCTTGTTGTAGTAGGACTATGGATGAAAGTGACATGGGAAATCAACTGCCCTAGGATCCAACAAGGGATTATATAACATC
>WSFP011423921.1:0-22564 GCA_009831015.1 Picea engelmannii | reverse complement strand
CTTAAAAAAGGGGGTCACATTCTGTTAGGATGAAGTTGCTCAACTCTCCTTTGAGGTGTTAAAACGTGCCTTGACGTATGCCCCTCTGCTTAGGCCTCCTGATTATAATAGACATTTCTTGTTGTATTTGGTTGCTTTGGAGTTGACGATCAACATGGTATTGGTTCAAGAAGATGATATGCTCGAGTATCACGTTATATACTACCTTATTCGAGGCCTAGTTGGACCGGAACTCAACTACTCTCATGTCAAGAAAATTTCTTTGGAAGCTGTCTGCATTGTCCAACGGTTCCGTCATTACATTTTTCTTCACAATACCACTGTCATTTTCATCATCAACCATTTCCAATATGTGTTAACAAAATTATTTATTGACAAAAATATCAGTAGATGGATAGCCATATTATAGGAATTTGACTTGGATTTTGTTTCTGCAAAATCCAAAAATTCATTGGTCTTTTTCGAACTCATTTCGAAACTTTCGGTCGAGTCTAGTGATATCATGCCTGAAGAGTCGCCTATTAATGAAGATATTTTTCTAATTTCATCTTCAGGCCCATGGTATGGAGATATACTTGTGTACCTCAAAAATATGAAGTGCCCCGCTTCTGCTTCCCATGATGAGCGTCGGCGAATTTGGCATTAGGCGTAAAATTATCTTATCCTTGATGACACGTTGTATCGTCGAGGTATATATTTCATTCTTTGGCAGTGTCTTATCCATGAAGAGGCAGAGCTCATTTTGAATGAATGTCACACTGGAGCATGTGGCTGTCATTTTTCTGGGTTGGAAACAACCCAAAAGATTCTATGTGCAGGTTACTTTTGGCTTTCATTAATCAAGGATTGTGTGGAAGCGATCAAGAAGTGCCACATATGCCAGATATTTTTTCGGAAGATGCAGGCACATCTTGCTCCTATGTTTCATGTCATTGTTGTTGGTCCTTTCACCAAGTGGGGAATTGAATTTACTACATGTCACTCAGTTTCATCCTGGGGGAATCGTTATATCATCGTAGCAGTAGACTACTTCACTAAGTGGGTCGAACATATGCCAACATTCAACAATGATGGTGAAACAATGACTCTTTTGATATTTAATCATATAGTAGTTGTTGGGCCCTTTGTTTTTGGAGATAAATAATTGCGCAAGTTTTGGCCTGGTACAAGTTGCACAAGCTTTAGAAGAAGCTGGACAACAGAGCAATAAGAAGCAACATAAATTAGTTTTGAAAAGGACAGTGAAACACCAGCAAAGAAAAAGCAGTTGCAACAGAACAAGAAAGTGTGCAAGCCGAGACAAAAGACACAACCTAGTTTATATATAGGGTCGAGTATGATTGTAAAAGGTTTTTGTTAGTTGTTTTTAGTTGGGTTAAGTTGGATTGTTGTTGTTCAGCTGAATTGTGATGATGTTCAGTTTGATCTTTCCCTTACTGTTAGGTTGATGTCATAGTTTTTGTCAGTTGTAGAGAAGTCAGACTCTAAGTCTGTAATGTAAGTTGTACACCATTTTGGGAGTTAGATCTCTGCGACATGAGTTCAGAGCCAAGATTCTATAACAGAGTGCTAATATATACCTCTGAGTTTGTAAACGAAGAAATATCTGAAGATAATATGAAGAAGGATCTAAATTTTCAAAATATGTTGTGTCTTCCATTTTATACTTATGCATTTCAGTATTTCTTTATGGTTTATGAGTTCCACATGATTTCTCTATGGTCAAATTCTTTTCTGCAACATAAGTAGGTTTAGTTCTTGCACATATGAGTTTAGATATGTTCTGTAGTTATATGTCTTGTGCAAGATTAGGATGAATCTTGAAGGTTATATGAATCCTCCTAAGTATTTTCCTTTCCCTTCCCTATATAATTGTCTCGGGAGCGCTTCGGGTTAGAATTCTTCTCTCCGGAGGAGATGAAAATGTCAGCACTCTAGACTACTCGGTACCTTTTGTTGGTAACCTGAGAAGGACCCTAGTCTAATTAAACTTTCACCAACAAAATGGTTCTGTTGCCAAGACCTGCATTCAAAGGGAACCTGTAGGGAGGATGCTTCTGCAGATTCACATATCTAATATTGACCAATGGTGGGAAAGAAACTGTGACGCATTCATATGGAAAGAAGCAGAGTTGAGGGGGAAATCTGTGGAAGATACTCGTGAGGCAATATTTTACTCAGAAATATCGAGCGACCAGTACGAGATATTCTGGGTTAAGTTCCCATAAGAAATTTTCAACTAGATAAATAGGCTCCAAGAAGCTCCAGAGTTACAAGAACGAGTCAAAAGAACCTCTACTTGCGACACATAAAATATTGCAACACTTCATGGGTTGGATCGTCCAGTCACACGAGCAATTGATTTCTAGGTCAATACCACATTAGAAGGATACATTATTGAGTTTGCAGTTGAGAACCACCAATATTTGTCACGAGTAGAGGCAAATTTCAATAAAGACGCAAGGGGAAGACTATTTATAGAAATCCCCCTATGGATTAAATATTTCTTGATGGAAGAGGGGATGTTGACTATGTCCCCAACTGAGATGGTAGTGTAAACACCCTCGCTTAGGGTAGGGCAAGGCTGGGGTAGATTCATGGCCTGGGAGAGGGGAAGGGTTCTTTGAAAAATGGGGGGGCGGGGGACAACAAGAAATGGACTCAAGAGATGAGCGAGCCTTGAAAAGAGTCACCATAGTTGATAAGTGGTGGCACGGAAAGATCAAGAAAGAAGCAAGAAAATCCGAGAATTTGTAGCAAGAAGTCGGACCAAGAGAAGTAGAGGAAAGATAGATGGAATAGTTTTTGAATATGAGAAGACAGGAAAGACTAGCCAGTCAAATATTAAATGAGAGGGAAACACAAAGAGAAATAAGTCCCTAGGAGGTTGGACAAGAAGGATAATGTGTAGACGTAAGAGAGGAGGAAGCCGACATGAATCTTGAAGAAGAAAGAGAAGATTCAGCCTCGATGCCAGGAAATATCAGGAATACAAATGAAGAGAATGCTCCAGTGGAAGAAAATGAGACCCCCCAGATCAAATAAAATCACCCCGAGCCAGTGGTGCCAGCCTTGAATGTCCATACCCCAAGTGTCTTCTATACAAGTGGTAATTTAGATACTACCTTCTCATGTTAGTTATGTTCTAGTACAATTACTTAGTCATTCACAGCTAGGAAGTGCGAGTACAGGGAGGATATTGGGATCCCCTGGTATATCACAAATAGGACCATTAGGTTTCATTTTGATAATAGCACCAAGATTAACAATGGTTGGTCACACGGGAGGTTCAATTGCCTGATACCCAGAATTCTAAGGTAAAAGAGATGAAGATGTTGAGCAACACTGGTTGTTGTGTCAAGCGATCTAGAGATCCAGAGGGACTCCAGATGCGAATAAGTTGGTTGAGTTACAAACTACCTTGAGGGGCCGCGCTGTCAATTAGTACATGAATATCATTGAGCCAGGAGTACCAGGAATGCAAGGTCAAGCATTCACACTTGGCTAGGTACAAACAAGGTTCATAGCGGATTTTAAACTACCTCAGTCAGAACAACAGGCTATGTCTGAGTTGTGAAAGATCTAGAAAAGGGAAGGTGAATCTGTAAATGTGTTGAACCTGCACAGAATAGATCTAGCTAAACAATGATACACACATTTGCAAAGAGAATAGAAGAAAGAAGAATAAAGAGAGAAATAATGGAAGAATTCTCATTAACCATATTCCACACATAAAGAGTGAATAATTTACAATAGATATAGGATACATGAGTAACTAACAATAGATATAGGGTCACTCTAGACCACCACCACCATAATAAGAGAGTGATCTTCTGGCTCTATCTATTCAACCTCCTACATGAAATATTCACAATCTTCTTTATTCCCAAATAGAACCTCCAATTTGGTCCATAATTCATTTGGAGTGAAGTCTTATGTGACATCACATACTTGGTGGAGAATTTTGGGAGAAACATATGTGCAAATACTTCCTATGTCCATATCTTGTCTATTGAGAAAGTCATTTTTCTCATCGATGGAATCAGGCTCTACTTTCATTGCAATAGTTATTTGGTACAAGCCTCTGCATATGAGATGAAGAAGAATTTTTGGCTTCCATTCCAAACAGTTATGAGGTGTGAGAAGTATTGTCGGTGAGTAAAACATAGATTCCATCTTTCTGTGTTCTTCAATCTTCAGTACCTGCAAAAATAATTTGGTGTAGCTTTTTCTTAGCAGTCCGTCGTCTCTTATACCATGTAAATGTTTTGACCCTACACAGAATAGATCTAGATAAACAATGATACACACAGTTGCAGAGAGAATAGAAGAAAGAAGAAGAAAGAGATAAATAATCGAAGAATTCTCATTAACCATATTCCACAGATAAAGAGTGAATAATTTACAATAGATATAGGATACATGAGTAAGTATGATCCATAGTGGTGTTCTAGAGTGATCTGGACACACACCAATATTTACGGGAGTAAACTGCCACCTAGTCTAGTCTCTCAGGCAGTTACGGGAGTGAACTTCCACCTACCTAAGTTAACTAGTCAACTAGTCTTCAGTTAACTGACTGAACAGAGAGTAGTAAGGATTTAAATCAGGAAATCAAGGGTAATGCACCAGTCTGGTGATGATCCCAAGGCAAGTGCACATTAGCATGGTGATGATCCTGTTGGCATAAGGGCAAACCTAGTGTTCAAAGGTACAACAACACACCAACAAAACCCTAACTATCGGTCCTTTTGACAACACCTGCGAAGCAGATGAAGTCTCACCCGAGGTAGAGGCAAGGGTGGTTGGAGGACTCCAGTGTATGAAACCTTAGCTAGGACAAAGTTCTGTGATTCTAATCACTTAACAGAGCACTTAGCAGTTATATTTATCAATATTCAGTTCTTAGTTACAGTGAAGTTAAACCCTAATTATAGTACAACGCAGTATTCAACCAGATCTAGCATCTAGCAACACTTAACATGATGAAACAGATAAGGTATTAACAGATTCAACACTAAGCACATGTATATCAGTTAGATCTAACATCCATACATATTATTAAGCACTAATCATCGACAGGTCATTCATCTATATTAAACCACTAATAACATTAACATATAAGCACATCGACACATTGCACAAAGCAGAGAAACACAACATGTACGTGGTTCACCCCCACCCTGGGGCTACGTCCACCAAATATTCTCTTCTTTATTAGCTTCTTCAATAGGTTACATGCACAGATCCTCAAAAACCCTACCCCGCAGAGGACAGGAGATCTGCGCAGCTCACTATATCCTCCTTCCCCGAGTAGATCTAAGCACGCAACTCGCCACAACCCCACACAATGACTTGCACTTAGCTCTGCAAGTCTCACAGAGTATGCACAAAGCCTTACAATTCTTGATCACATAGATCCAACTCTATCACTTAGCCAACTTGCAACAACTACTTCTTACATTGTCTAGCTTTCTATTTATACATACAAAATAGGCCTAAGCATGGGTGAACCCATGCGTTGACATTCCCATACCTGTTACACAATCCCAAATCCCAAAAATGGCCCTATAAGGGGCCAAGATCCTGCAATATCTACTTTGTCTTGTGCTCTACCTTCGACAACCTGTCGAAGTCCCAAAATTAGGTCAAACATGAACAATAATCCTCAAAACTTGGTCAAGGGCCAGCAGGCCCCCAACACTCACCTGTGACTCATCCCAAGTCACTCTAATCTGACTAGTTCTACTTCAAAATCCTTGAGCTTGGTTGAATCTTCTTCGACTTTTTGTTGTGCTATGGTCTCCTATCCAGTGAAATCTTGTATGACTACTTAGTTGGCAGGTCCTTCTAGGTGTTGTTCAGTTGTGGTGACAACTTGCACCAGTTCCTCTCCTCGGCCTTTGATTTATGTGAACAATTGGTAAGATTCATCCTGTACAGGTTGGAGCCTCTGAGTTACTTCCATAAATATGCTTTGAATAGTATGGACCTGTTGTTGGGCAGTGCCCTGCTCTTGGGATCACTTCATTCTTTCCATAGGGGGCTTCAACTTCACCTGTATTGTCTCTTCTTGATACTTCACTTCCTGGAGCTACGAATCCAGTGCCTTCAATTATGGATCCTCAGTGAGTTGTTCATATGTTTGGGCACTGTGATCGCTCAATTGCTTGCATTCCAGGGAAAGGAATTTTATTCTTTCAACTACGCTTCAAGAAGTTGCTTCCCTTTGGTCCCTTACATCCTGCGGGGTGTTAGGTATAGTGCAGAGATCTAAATCTGTTATTCGTTGTTGTAGCTACTGGACAGCTTCTGTGAGATGCTCTACTTGATGTGTGACTCGGTCTTCAACCTATAGCTCTAAGCCTATCACAGAGAGGAGGGATTTGTTTACTGCTTCTTTTACTTCGAGTTGTTATGCGAGCAACTATTCTTTCTCTTGCTACATCTGTTCTTTCTCCGCTACAAACTTGGCCTGGAGAGAAACCTTCCAATGTTCTGTAATTTTGCGTTGTTCTACACTTGTACTTGCTTCAAGGTTTGGGTATCTTGTTCTTCTTCTTATTGTGCGTGACGAAGATGAGCTTCAACCACATCATCCAGTCAATGGAGTTGAGTTGGCTCATCCCCCAACTCTGGTTCTCCTGATTATAGGGGCACAGTGGACACTGGACGACTAGACTGAAGGGCCTGTTGTACCCCTCGGAAATCGACCTTAATTCTATCATACATTTCCTCCTGCTTAGCTTCTTGTTTCTCCATGATTTCCATTGAAGCGTCGTTGAGGGTGTCTATGATGAATTCAAAGTCATAAGTAGTAATCACGGTCTTCATCTTGGTCATGGTGGCTCTCGATTTCTTCTAGGAAGAAGGTTTCGGGGAAGAATCCTTCCTCTTCTTTAGGGGATTAGTCTCATCTCTCGGTAGTGTTACTTCACCTTGCTTCTGTTCATCTCCTGTGCCATTTATTTATTCCTCCTCACCCCCTCGGTCAGGTGATACTAAGGCAGTCTTTCCTGAGGCACTGCTTAATTCTTTTACTTATTCGGTCTTCTTCATTTTACTAGGTCTGGGTGTATCATGTGTGGTTTATGGGTTGTCAGGGTAAGACATCTATGCAAGGTTTGTTGGAATAAGGAGGTTTTCCGACCAGTCCTTAATGATCTCCTCAAGATCCTCTTTCGTGAGCTTGTAGTATGAATGCAGTTGCTCCTTATGTTCATTGGCTCATGCTGTAAGGTAGATGAAGTGTCGAATTGCACAGAACTTCATCAGAGGTCAGAATCTCTATAAGGTGTTCAGAGTCATGCGAGGTTTTTCTTCTATGGATCTCTTCAGCTGAAGGTAGTACATATGAAAAACAATGTTCTACTACCACTGTTTGTTCATATTGCTTGAGTACCATAGGGTAGAGAAATTTGTAGCAAGTGGTTCGAATGGTTCAATATCTAGGAAGGTCGCACCTTCCAGCATCTCCTAGGAAACAAAGGTGATAAGGATCAGGAGCCAGCTGAAATGGAAATCATAGCCCTAATCCTAGGCTTCATGACAATCTAGCTCCAGTTGATTCACCAGGTACTTTTCCCAGTTCATCTGTAAACCTTCTACGCACTTTCCCGTGATGTCATCAACAAAGCCTGTGACCTACGTAGGTATGTTCTTCCTTACTAACTTTCCTGCAATCAACTAACAGGCAAGGCACACTGCTCCATTCTAGATGGAGGCTACCTTGTAGCCTTGCATTCCCTTTTCGACATCGCCATATGTATCTTTGATTTTCTGTGCTAGTGCACGGTCTGTGGATTTTCCTGGATAAAACTCCTATGGATCGGGACCTTCCATACTCAAGCATGTGATCTTATGGATCAATGTCGGGTTGATTGTAATCTAGTGGTCTAGCCATAAGTAGCCACCATGGTAACATGAAAGCAATAACTTGACACAAGCATTCACTTCCTGCTGCCTTCTGAAGTGTGGGATCTTCATGACATTTAACAGAGTGGACTGTGCGAGTTTCATCATCCACAGCTAAGGGATTATATTTGAGTTCTTCCCTTCATCTTGGTCAGGTAGTTATACAGGGCAAGCATACTATAGTTTTTGTGATCTTCGAGGTTGAATTCATTGAACTTCAACGTTGTGATCTTATCCAGTTGTGCGTGAAATGCATGTATCCCCTTCAGGAGGTACACAGTAATCATGGTGTACTCCAATTCTCTTGGCACACTATCTCGACTCACTATCCCGGCCAGAGGTGGGATGTAATCGATAAATATGGACGGGATCAACTTCTCATTGGCTAGGTCGTCTCTATGTTTGGTTATTTTTTCTACCGATGGTCAGGATGATCCGACTCCGCGAGCAGTCGATGGAGAGGCTTGCATTCCTCTCTTCAATGATGCTTGAATACTTGTAGACATCGCTCTTTCAAACATTACTCTTTCATTCATTAGGTCAAAAATAACTTCTTCGACAATTTTCTCTGCAGCGCTAAGCTCGTTCGACATGCACGATCATGGTTGAATACCTCGGGTTGAAAGAGTAACTGGTTAATGAAATAGAGTAGATGGAAATAGCACGATGATCACTATGCGAACTCAACTAGTCTGCGGGCTTAGATTCACACTTAGAAAAAGCGTTCTCGTTGTGTGGCGTGATGGGATAAATAGAAAACTCGGAAATGGATCTCTTGCAATGGGTGAGAAGCCTTCATTAACTCAGTTATGTCCATTGTGGCACGATCCCAATGTTCTTGTGGAAAACTTTCTAATCATAAATGCCTTTCTACCCGTTCGGGCCGTCGGTCGAACAATTATACTATCTCTAATGACTATATTGCTTCTCCATGGCGAAGTTCCATTTGATGTTGTTCTGATATTTGGGTGAAGCTCCAATTTTGCAAATTTTCCTTCTGCGAAGTTCCCTCGGGAAATTTTTGTAACTTTTCAATCTTAGCTCTCTTCATACTTAGTTTTCTAGCCTTCTTTACAGTGAGCTTCGTCTTGGGATTCCTTTTTACATTATGATTCTTATCTTCTTTTGATGGAGTAACTTCACGTTGTTGAGGTTCTTTCCTAGAAATCAAGGGTAATACTTCATTTGTATCTGGATTAGGTACTTCAGTCTTTTTCGAGTCTTCTAATGTTCTTCCAACTTCGACATCCAAATCTCTGGTTTGAAATAGCTTTGTCTGGTTCTCCTGTTCTTCAATCAAGTGTGCAATCCTCCTAGTCATGAAATATTTTAACTCTTACTTATTTTGTTCTAAGGCTTCTTCTTCTTTCCTTTTGGACTGATCTTTTTTAATCCATGGTTTTCCTAATAACATAGAAAATGGAGTGTTGTTCTCAATAAATTTAACAACTTCAAATTCTTCCTCTGTCGAAGTTCCATGAGAAATCATAGATATCCTGGTAAGTCTTCCACATAGGTTTATCATATTTCCCTTGAATAATCCTATTCCTCCCAATGAAGGAATCATAACAGGCGTTCCTAGAATTTCCCAAGTTCTTTCGGTCATGATATTCACCTGTGTTTCCTCATTCAAAATACAGTCAATGTCGAAGTCTCATATTCTTGCTTCAATGTACTCTTTTTCTTTAAAGACCTCTGATAATCTGACATGTCGGTGATCATTTAGGGTTTCTTTCATCTGTAGTAATACTTTCTCTCGTCCTTTATGGGGTTCTGTCATAATCTCAGTTTCTAGATCTTCCTTAGGGTTTTATTGGTTCATGTTCATCCTTTCAACATTAGCAATCATTCTAGGGAAATCCAATACTTCATGGTCCAGAGATTTGCAACATAGGCATCTAGGTCTCTTTCCAAAGCATTCCTTAGCCAAATGTCCTGGTCTTCTACAACTATAAAAAATATTTAATATGCTCTTTATTTTAAATGATCCCCATCCTTTCTTGTACTGTGCATTAGGATCATGGTAGCTAACCTACAAAAAATTCTTTCTAGGATCCTACATCCATTTGTTAGTCCAAACATTCTTTCTATGCATAGGAATAACATATCTTTCACTATTCTTATCAGACCTACTCATATCAAATATTATTTCTTCTATCAGTGCCCTATTTTTCAAGCTAGGACAAATATTATCAAACATACCTAGATCCATACCTTAGAAACAAAAATTTCCACTAATCTTATCTTCAGCAGAGCACAAAGATTCTAGATATTAAAACTTTTCACAGCTCTTACCTTTATCAGAGCACAAAGCGTTCAGATCGTACCTCTTTTATTCAGATCAGACTTCTTTCTTTAGCACAGAGATTCACAAATAAAGTAGAATACTACACACTAGAGCGACAAATCTATGCATATATATTTCACAATTTCAGGTCAGGTATTTTCACAAATCTTCTTCTTCCTCAGTTCCCAGCAATCCCAGTTTCAGTCCCGACAACAGAACCATTTTTTGGCACAGGGGTAGACCCAAGGTTCAACACTACAATAGCGCACCAAAAAAACCCTAACTACCGGCCTTTTCAGAAACATGTGTGAAGCAGATCAAGTCTCGCCCAAGGTAGAGGCAGGGGTGGTTGCAGGACTCTAGTAACTGCAACCTTAGCTGGGACATAGATCTATGATTCTAATAACTTAACAGAGAACTTAGTAGTTATATTTATCAATATTCAGTTCTTAGTTACAGCGTAGTTAAGCCCTAATTATAGCACAACGTGGTATTCAACCAGATCTAGCATCTAACAAAACTTAACATGATGAAACAGATCATATCTTAACAGATTCAATGCTAAGCACATGTATATCAGTCAGATCTAACATCCATCCATATTATTAAGCACTAAGCATTGACAGGTCATTCATATATATTAAAGCACTACGCACATTAACATATAAGCACACCGACACATTGCACAAAGCAGAGAAACACATCATGTACGTGATTCACCCCCACCCTGGGGCTACGTCCACCAACTCTTCTCTTCTTTATTAGCTTCTTCAATAGGTTACATGCACAAAGCCTCAAAAACCCTACTCCGTAGAGGACAGGAGATCTGCGTAGCTCTCTAGATCATCCTTCCCTAAGTAGATCTAAGCACGCAGCTCGCCACAACCCCACACAATGACTTGCACTTAGCTCTGCAAGTCTCACACAGTATGCATGAAGCCTTACAATTATTGATCACACAGATCCAAGTCTCGCACTTAGCCAACTTGCAACAACTACTTCTTACATTGTCTAGCTTTCTATTTATACATACAAAAGAGTCCTAAGCATGGGTGAACCCATGAGTCAACATTCACATACCCGTTACATAATCCCAAATCCCAAAAAGGGCCCCTAAAAGGGACTGAGATCCCACGATCTTTGCTTCATATTGCGCTCCACCTTCGATAGCCTATTGAAGTCCCAAAATTAGGTCAAACATGACCAAGAATCCTCAAAACTTGGTCAAGGGCCAACAGATCCCAATGTTGCATGGTGAAAAAACCAATGCAGCAACTAAACTCAACTGACCTAGTCAAACTGAAGTGTCAATTGAAAGAAAATATTCTACAAGTGGAATATTCTCCCCTAAATGTAGGAGACTGAATAATGACTAATTATGACTAATAAACAAAGAAAAATAAATCCTAGGTGTGTGTGTGAAGTAAATACAACATAATCATCTTGGGAATACAACCAGAAGTTTAAATATGTTACAGGGAGGTTAGCACATCCAATCCATGAGGAACATCAAAGGGAATGGTACATTCAGGTATTGCTACCTCTGACTCGGATTTCGCTAACGCAACAACGTATAGCCACTTTGACAGGCGCCTTAGAACAATCGATAAATATTGAAGCCATGGAGGGATACCCTGGGAGACTGAGAGTGACCAGACCCCCAACAGATGCAAATTTAGAGCAACTGCAAGGGAAAATATCATCTCTTACAGAAAATATTCAAGAACTGACAATACCTATATGAGGACGACCGTAGCTCTGGTGCACCGGATGTTATACAAAAGGATATTTGGTGAACGAATGTCCACAAATGAGGGGAATGTGACCTCCTCAAAATACAATGGGACCCTCATGAGGACCTACGGGAGGATTTTTGCAAGTGTCTGCAAAATTACCATTCCATAGCCCCGCCCCATATCATGCTTTTCCAGGGAACCAAGCAACACCAACAGTTGAGTATTGTGAGATTTTTCGAATCCATGGGCATGGGCCGAGACAATGCCCCATTATGAAGAAATATTTGGCAGTACCAAATACAGTACATTGCAAGTTATGCACATCTACCACACATACTACCAATCAATGTAGAGCGTTGGATGCACTTGCAGATAGGTTGGACCGAACAACATTCAAGGTGAATCAAAACCCTCAGGGACCAGGAAGAGTTCGAGGAGGTGGATCCGGAGGATACTTCAGAGGAGGAAGGACTGGGGGAAGAGGGCCAAGAAAATGTTATAACTATGATGAGCAAGGCCATATGGTGAGAGACTATCCTCATTTGAGGCAGCCATGGTGCTCTCACTGTAGAACCAATGGGCACACAATTGAAGATTGCCCAGAACTAATTGCAAAATGGGAAGATTGAGTACGTCAATGAGGAACTAACCTCATCAGTTCAGAAATCAAGAGAGTTATTAAGGGACAATTACCCAACCTCAATATCGTTACTCGAGGAGGAGAAAAGACAGGAGTTGATGCTGATACTCTACCTCAAATCCAGAAAGAAACACCTAAAGAAGACAAGTATGACCCTCTAAAACAGAAGTTGTTCTTTAAATTTTTTTTTATCACACTAAGTTGCCTTGGGTCTTTAGTTCGATTAATACTTTTTTAAGCCTTAGATTTTAATTTTTTGAGGCTCATCCTCTTAAATTTTGATGTTAGGTTCATCTTAGAAGATTAAAGTTTTGAGTCATAGTTCTTATTTGGTCCTCAATTTGGTTTATGGTTCTAGAACCTCTTTAGCTCATGACTCATTCTTGGTCCTCATCATGACTTGTCCCTGAATAAACTCCTCCCATTGCTAAACTGATGTGACTCCTCTTTCTCTTCACTCATGACCTAGTAAGCATGGCTCGTTGTACTCGCTTACCTGTCCAATAATTTTTTGATTTGGAAGCGTTGCCTACTCATCAGGCAGTTCTATAGCCTGTCACATTTATCATCCATCCACTCCAAGTCATGATTTCCACAACTGAGACCGTGTCCCTTGTTTTCAGTGCCAAAATTCGGTTAATGTGCCTTCAAAATATCTTGCATTTATGATCCTTGGTAACGGTTTCTTAAGTTTGAAAATTTTAATAGTGTTGCACTGCATAAGTTTTCCAGTTCCGATCAAGTGACCGCATGCCAACTAAATCTGATGTTGTGAGATATTCCAGGGCCAAAGTTTCCTCAATTTCATCCTATGATCGCACTGAAGACCTCAACAAGTGTCGACTTTACAGGTATCCTGTGCAGCCTCCTTTGCATATTAATTTTCTTAGGAAATTTGTGCTCGATTTTTCAGTTTGTTAAGCCTACAAGGTAGTAAGGAAGCCATATTTGCATACCTGAAAATTTATTTGCCCGTGTCCATGGTCTGATTACTGTCGTTTTCTTTAACCATTGAAGTCGCGGGCCTGTAATAGCTTATCCTCTGTGTATGCATTGCACTACCGATAGGCGTTGGTCAAACCCTCTCTGTTTTCTTTTCTCCCTTTCATCCTGTACAAAGAGCCATTCTGGATTACCCCTTCACAGTCTACACTCTAAAAATCCTATACAAGTCTAAAGGTCTATTTCCCATAGTCAAGTTCAGCTTTCTAAGCACTGTCAATTTTAAGGGCCATCTTTGTACATTTGAAACCTGAATTAAATCTTTATGTTCATTATCATCCCTTAAGCCTCCCAAGAACCCTCATTTTTTAGTCATGGAGACCCCTCAGTCGAAAAAAGAACACAAAGGTGGCAAGATAGTTAGGACATAACCTGTGGACATGCACCTTTTTGACACAGAGCCCATGGAAAGGGAGATATTTCAAAGAGTAGGATGCCTTTCTTTCTTCCAAAACATGCAGAGAGGCCATCCAGAGGTAGAAAAATAGTTTGCATTAAATTTTGATGGAAAGAAAACCAGAGTTGGGGATTTGGAATTTGAGGTAACTGAAACCTCCATCTCAGCTGCAACAAGGATTCCCATTTCAGGTGAAAATTGGTTCAAGGCCATGGTTTTGAGTTCACCCTTTGTTAAATATCTATTCAAGCCTGAATATCGATCCAATGAGTTGTCTGAGAGTATGCCAAGGAATCAACTGATCGAGCAGTTTGATAGAATTTTGAAGATCATACAGAGATATTTTACTTGTGAATGGAGATTTAACACCTTGTATCATTACCAAATAAGGATGTTGTTACATTTTACTGGTAATATTGAGATGAATTCTCCTTATTACCTGTTGAGAAGTATAGGTAAAATGTCAGATAGGGTGCAAGCCAAATCTAAGGATGTGGATTCTAGCCTTTTCCACTCTAGATTGATCAGAATCTTAGTCTCTGAAGAGTTGGGAAAGAAATAGATTTCATGGGAGAATTTTGTGGTTACTTCTCACTTCAAGATGGACCCAACACCTACTCCCCAATCACAGATTATAGATCCTTTAGCATCCACCAGTACTAAAGAAGGTATCAACAAGAAGAGAAAGGGTAGAGCCCCTGTTTCAGAAATCAACAAGCAGGTCATGGAAGCTAAGGAGGAGACTTGTCCTTCTCCACATAGAGATTTCTCACCCCCACCTCCACCAGGGTTAGAAGAAGTTCCTTCCTCTACCAAGTTGAAATCTAAGAGAGGAAATAAGCTTATCTTTCCCTCTTCTCCTCTAGCAGTCAAAATCAAGGGTAAAAGACCTTTCACTAGGTCATCAATTCCTAAGGAGGTATTCAAAGAGCAGTCTTTACCAGAAACCCCTATGCATAAGGAGAAAGGAAAAAGCATTGAAAATATTGTGGAGGAGAAATCAAAAACCCCTATTCAGAGGAAGAAGGGTAAAGGTACCAAAAGACCTTTGGAGAGGAAAGATGAAGTCTTTGTGAAATATTTTGAAGATCATGTGAAGAACAAAGGAGAAGTTGTTGTGCAAGAGAGGAATCATAAAGGAAAGGGTTTTGATAAGGCTGATGAAACACACAAGAAAATTCTTGTATAGAGGGAAGAATAGGATGAGAAGAAGCCTGCTGAGACTGTGCATGTCTCTACTCCCCTTGGTGATCAGACCTTCAAGAGACTTATCAGTCAACTTAAGGTGTCAAGAAAAGAAGTGGATAAATTGAAAAAGGAAGCCATGTCTGAAAGAGTCAAGATGACAACGCTTATGGATGGCTACAGTCATACCCTTGACTTGGAAATATTTTCAACAAGGAGGACTCAACCCCTACATAGACAAATCCATAACCTCTACAAGCAGAATAGAGGTTTCCAGGCTCAAAACAGGAAGCTAATGGAAGAACTAAAGCATTTCCAAGATGAGGTAGCCCAAAGGAATTTACAGGTGTTGGTTGAGGCTGCCATTGAAGATGACAAACCAACAGCTAAGGAGAGCAAAAATACATTGAAGAATCTTGCTAGTGATAAGAAGAAGAAGTCTGTTGAGTCAATTGAAGATACTCTTTCTACCAGAAAGAGTATGAGGCTAAGTGTCAATATGACAAAATAGTTGGTAAGGGGTAAGCTCCATTTTTGGGGATTGTTCCTTTTTGGGAGGGTTAACTAATATGAAAATACTATCTTTGTCATCTATACAGGCTTCTAGGAATTTAGCTATATGGATTTTGAGTTTTTGCTAAGTGCTAGCTTCACTCAGTGGTAAAAGCACTACCTATGGCATAGTCAAGGCTCCTAAGTAAAATGGTTTTGTCATCATGGAAGGACACAATCTTCTCTGCACTTGTTCAAGATTCAAAGACACTATATTTTGGCATTGCTACCCAAACCTGTATGCAAATGCAGCATAAGTGGTGCTGCATAATATTCCATAGAGAGAAAAATTGGTATACGGGTGCAACATAGTGGTGCTACCTACAGGCGCTACGTAATATTTGGCAGGGGGCAGGTTTACACACAAGCACAACATAGGGGCGCTACCTATAGGCGCTACATTATATTTCAACAGAGGATAAATGATGGCGCATATATGTTTCACATGGGTGATACCTTCTCTCCTTGTTCTATTTTAGGGCATGCTATCCAGAGTTGCTACTCAAGGAAGTTGCCAACAAACACCAAGAATCTAGGAGGACTAGGCCAACAACCTTGGATAAGTTGATGATGGAGAAATTTATAGAAGTAGTAGCTAGCATGTTGAGGACAACAACAGGCTCTAAAAGGACACATGGAAAAATAGGATTTGAGCAGAAAAAAGAGGATCAAATCAGTTAGAAGCATGACTAGATTAGTCACCAGCATTTTCCTGTTTTATAGCATAGGTTGTTTTCTCAGTTGTTAGAAAAACTAAATGTTTAAGAGATTTTCAAGGGAAGGAGGCCAACTCATACCTCTAGTTGTTGCCTCTCATTTTTTTATAAATAGATAGATCAATTGCTTTAGTGGGTTCATATGGTTGAGCAAGGCTCCCTTTATTTTGTAATATTTTGATGAAGTGACTATGATCTAGTGATGTACTGGACTTAAGACTTTTTGGCTAATAGAAATCAACTTCCTTTCCAATCTATTTTCTTCAGTTGCTAAATGTTCATGCTTTGAAGGATTCACATGAATTATTGTGGTGATGTGATGATGGATGTTTGATCATTATATTATACTAATGTTTATTTATCTTTCTTAGTTTCTGATGTCAAGAAGATCTTGTGATTAGAAACTTTCTTCCTTAGGCTTTTGTAGACCTGATGTTTGCAGCAGTCCCTACACTCCTCTCACTCAAGTCTTCCCTCTATTAATACTTACTCCCAAACTAATGGTAGAAGTTATCCAATATCTTAATTGTTGGTGCATGCTAGCCCTATTGTCTGAGTTAGAACATTACCATTTGAGTCCTTTTCCATTTGACCCGTTAAAAAACTCTATCATTCACATATAACTTGATGGGTATTGGGCTTGCCTTTCATGCAATTTGAAGGTGACTCCTAGTGCTAAAAAATTCCATAGACGTATTTCAGAATATCCCTATCCCTGAGATGCAAGAGAAACCCCCATAGCCTATTGTTTATCCTAATATTGTGCAAGTCCCTGCTTCACCCCCTGCACCCAAAAACCTTGCAATCACATCGAGACAACCTGAGCAACCTCAAAATGTAGTTGACCTTTGGTTTCAATTATTCTCTGACATTCTTGGGAATGACCAATTAACAGAGAAGTTGTGCAATGAGCTATACCTATTTTTAGGGAATGACGAACCCATAGAAGCAGGAATAAGGACTAATCTACCTGAGAAGATTACTCAAAGAGTACAGAGAAGAAAATAATGATTTGCAAAAGAATTCAGACTAGTAACCCAGTTAGATGAATTTGAGATTAAGGATGTCATGTTGGATCTAGGATCTGATGTGAACATTCTGCCTAAGAAGACCTGGGAAGCCTTAGGAAAATTGAGGCTGACATATTCCCCAATTCAGCTAAGAATGGCCAACCAATATTGTATTTTCCCAATAGGAAGACTAGAGAGTGTGGAAATAGATGTTGCGGGAGTGAACATTGTAGTTGAATTTGAAGTGATTGAAATCATGGGGGATAAGTACCCTTACTATGCACTACTTGGAATTGATTGGACCTATGAAAACTATGCAATAATTGACTTAAATAAATACACCATGACCTTTAAGGCTGATGGAATCAAGGTATTTCAACTCTTGGATCCATATGCAGGGCCCAGATATATAGAGCCAACAAACAATAATATGAAGGGAGAAGAATTGGATCAGTTGTACATTATAACAACAGGAACAAGAGATGATTATATAAATCCTACTGTTGATGGATCGGTAAGTTGGAGAAGTATATAGTTAGTAGACGAAGATTCAAAATTGGCATTTGATAGTTGGCAACAAGGCTCGTACGAAAAATTATCAATGAGATGCACAACTGTCAGAGAAACCAGATGGGTTGGGACCGAAGTCAGAGAACAACCAATATATGATGGCACCTCAAGACTTGATAGTTTTCTTCTCATCATGGAATAAAAGGTAGTAGATGATCAAAGGATCTCAGTACTAGATGTATCCCTTCAGGACACCCCTGCCAGATGGTGGGCCAATCATAAATACTTACTCGAAAATTGGGACTATGTGAAACAAGATATCGAGTATAAGTTTAAGAATAAGGAGCAACTAGAATCAGAGATGCAGATGGATTTCCAAGTTGCACAACTATTCAACGAAGAATTTGATCCTAGAGCACATATTGAATAGTTCGTGATATAGTGGCAAGTTGCGGAAATACCCTCTCACTTCTGGGTTCAGGTATTTCCCCATTCTCTAAGTCCAATATTGAAAGCTTGGTTCATACATGAAGAAACCAGAAGACAAACTAGTGACTGGTAGACGT
This sequence comes from Picea engelmannii, assembly GCA_009831015.1. Taxonomy (NCBI): domain Eukaryota; kingdom Viridiplantae; phylum Streptophyta; class Pinopsida; order Pinales; family Pinaceae; genus Picea; species Picea engelmannii. Next base: position 4,049 of record WSFP011423921.1, on the reverse strand, counting down.
TGGCACATTATTTTTGTAAGGACTTCTCATTTACAAGTAAGTACCTTGAGCTTGAAGTAGTCCTGCAAAAAATTAAGGAATTTGATTTGTGATATTTATGTGGTTGGGTTTTTCGGTTTTGATCGGAATAGCCACAATTTTGTCAATATATTGTCGAGGTTTTGGATCCAAAACAGGATCCATCTTCAGGACAATGAGCCTGGGTTAAGAACATGGGAAGAGTTGGTATAAAGACTGGAGATGTGGGAAAGAATTTAGGTGTCAGCTAGGTTTTCTTGTAGAATTATTTAATAAATTAAATTATTTGTTAAGATATTCAGGGTTTATTCATTTGTTTATTTAAGGTTTAAAATAATTTATTATTAATTAAGGTTTTTTAATCTTTATTTATGTTCTAGGGTTTTAGTTAATAGGTATTTAAGTGAATATTTTAAGTTATTTTAGGGTTAGGTTATATTATAACTAATATAAGGTCAAGGATTAATCAATTATGTTTATAATATTATTAAGTTTTCTAAGATTTATAATATTAATATTAATGTTTTTTTTTAAATGATCAGGAGGGGTTATAATGAATAAATTAATTTATAATAATGTATAAAAATTACCAATGATTAATGTTGTTTTTTATGGATCATGGGGAGCCAATTTTTTCTTAGTTCTAACCCATTGTCTCTGTTTAGGTTACTAGGATGTTTTTGGATTTCAATAGCTTCTCTAATACAACGTTTGAAGAGGTGATTTTCTTTGGCGAGGATTTTGGTGTTTTCTAGGTGAACATGGTGTCTTGTTTTAAGGGAGTGTTCATCTAGGGCAGAGGTGTGGATGCGTTCATTCTTAATGTCATCTCCATGCTCTTTTATCCTAACCTGGAAAGATCAACCAGTTTCACCGATGTAGCATTTACCGCAAGAGCACTCTATTTTGTAGATTCCTTTTCCATTGCGAGGGTCAAGTTTGTCTTTGATAGATCTCATACTCTGTTTGATGGTTTCAAGTGGTTTGAAGGAGGTATTAATCTCCTTTTTGCTGAGGACTCTCACAATATTTTCAGTCACTTGGATGTAAGGAAGGCAAGCACTTCTATTAGGGTTTTGGTCTTTAGGGGCATTGGGATTATTGCGGGTTTTTTCTAGGGATTTGTTTATTGCATTATTAATGTCCTTTTGTTTATAACCTATGTTCTTAAAAGTCTTGGTAAGGTGATATGTTTCTTTATCTAGGTGTGTTTCATTGGATATTCTTATGGCTCTAGTGGCTAAAGTTTTTAGGACACCTAGTTTCTGGTTGGGATGGTGATGGGAATTTGCATGGAGATAATTCTCAGTGTGGGTCTTATTTCTATATATAACATGTCCAAGATCCCCATTACTTTTCCTTTTGATAAGAATGTTTATAAATGGGATGATATCGTTCTCTTCAAGTTCCATGGTGAATTTTATTTCTCAGATATGTTTTTTAGGTGTAGAAAGAATTTCTGCAATTCAACTTTCCCGTGGGGCCAGAGAATGTTTGTATCATCAACATATATTTTCCACCTCGAGGGTTTTAGGGGAAAGGAGTCCAAGGCTCTATTTTCAAAATTATCCATGAAAAGGTTGGCAACAATGGGGGATAGTGGGGAGCCCAAACTTAGTGGTATGTGCAAAACATAGCCGAGAAATTTAGACTAAACTTCACCTACCCTCAACCAAGAAGCCTATAGAATGCTACAAGATTAGTAGGGATTCAAGAAGCCCGGATGATTTAGAGGAATTGAGAAACCTACCCATCAAAGAGACAGAAGGGGGTAGAGAAATCTAGAACATCATACCCTGTTAGACTGATAGTTCCTACGATCACCCATTAAATTTGTGCAAATTCAATATAAGGACCACAGAGAAACCTAATATAGCTATGGTGGGAGTTTACTGGGATGAGAAAACTATTCAATAAATATAGAGCTTGTTGTGGGAATATGAGGATTTGTTCCCAAAGACCTTTTCAGAGTTAAAGGGAATCAAAGGAGTTATGGGAGAAATGAAAATAGAATTGAAACCAGTATCCAAGCTTGTGAGGCATAGACCATACCACCTTAACCCGAGAGTAAAAGAGAAGGTTAAGAAGGAGATAGACAAGATGTTGGAAGCTGGACTTATTTTTGCAGTGGAAGAAGAAGAATGGGTCAGCCCAATAGTTATTCAAAGTAAGAAAGGCACATACGATATCAAGGTCTGTGTAGAATATAGAAGCCTTAACTCTTCCTGTGTGCATGACCCTTTCCCAATACCTTTTACTGATGAGGTGCTAAAACAGGTTGCGGGGAAGGAAGCGTACTCATTCACAGATGGATTTTCAGGGTACCACCAAGTCAAGATTGTCAAAGAGGACAAAAACAAGACCACATTCATAATAGAATTGGGATCCTTCGCATACAATGTGATTCCATTTGGCTTGAAGAACTCGCCTGCAGTTTTCTCCAGGATTGTAATAGCAACATTCAGAGAGTTTATTCACAATTTTATAGAAGTTTATATGGATTATTGGACAATATATAGTTTTCTCAAGGAACATGTAGAGTTGTTACGTTTGATGTTTGACAGATGCATAGAATTGCAGATATCATTGAATATCAAAAAGTGTATCTTCTGCCTACCACATGGAAATTTTTTGGGCCACATAGTATGTCGAGAGGGATTATTGGTAGACCCAGCCAAATTTGTGGTTATTGTGAACATTCCACCACCTACGAGTGCTAAGAAGTTGCGCTCCATGTTGGGCTAAATATATGTCACTATATATAGCCTTCATAAAATGTCAACCCTGGGAGGTAGAATTTGAGGCACTGACACCATATGTGCAAGATTAGTTTCTTCTACTATCTATTTTATTCAAGTTTAATTCTACTAGCCAACATTCAAAACTATGATTACTACTTCAATCTTTAAATAGCAGCAAGGGTTTTACAGGTGTAAATCCATAACAATAATATAGTGATCATTCTTTCAGTCTCTCAACCTCATCTTCAGTTCAAATGAAAGAACATAAATTTGTAACTCTACTAGATTTCAATATTCATTCTACCAACTACTCTAGTTTAATCTCAACTGTAAATCTCTACTAACATGTCGTTCAACCCTTTTTAACTGCAAATCTATAATACCCTTTATTTCAATCACACCATTCTTTAAAGTAAACTAAATTTTTGTAAATTACTTGTAGCTATCTGTGTAACCCATGCATTTCATAAAGCATTCAAAAGTAAATCTGATATTGCTTTGCTCTAACTGAAGCTTCCTCAAAAATATTCATTATCCAAACTATGCAATTGCAATATAACTTCAAACTGTAAGAAAAATAGCTAATGGTTATTCAGAACTTCAAGCTACAAAATAAAAACATATTCTAAGACAAGAGGCCCTTCTTGCCTTCAACAATGACTGAATTAACTAATTCATCACACAACATTCAGACAGAACTGAATTCTGGAAATGTATGTCTTTATAAAATAATGCAGTCATTTCTGGTCTATTTGAGTTTATAATCCTGGAAGAAAAAGACTATCTATCAGTAGAAAAAATGAAATGTCTATCGGCCTAATACTTCCTATCATCCTCCTCCATCCCCCCACTCTTCAAAGAGATATACTGGCTTCTATAATATGATCATTAATTACATGATAAACATAAATCTCCCTCTTTTTAGAAAACGGTTTTCAACAAACTGTTACATGTCATAGCTATTCAGATCGAAAGGATTTGATCAAATAAAAGATGAAGATTTCAAAGCCTTGTCCTCATGACATGAAGTGCATGAGGACAAGGCATTTGTTCTAGATATGCGCTAAGCATTAACTCGACCATGTTGTCTTCTATTTGTAGCTTGATCATCCATGTTTATTCGAAAGTGGTTGAGGATGCATTTGTAGGTTCGCAACCATCTCAAGCCTGTGTTCTTTATCATCCATATCACGAATCCCATCAGAACAGCTAGACATATGAGAATCGATGAAGGTGTAGCTGGAACTATGATGTGTAACCAGATTTGATCCAGGTGGCAGGAGCTTAACT
>ML864277.1:0-13055 GCA_009831015.1 Picea engelmannii | reverse complement strand
CTACCATGGGACCTAGGATAACTGCAGGTCTTTCATCTTGGAGGTTTATGGAGTCTGTGAGAGGGTATGAGGCTTCAGACTTCAACAGCTCAGAGAAGCGTTTTTTGAATTCCCCATGTTTAATTAACTCAGTGAGCGGCACAAGAATTCGGATCTTTTGAACCTCATGTTCGAAATTGAAAGAAGACATAGGCTTTGGGATTTCTCTAATTTTAGGAACATGATTATGGACAATGGGAGAGAAAGGTTGAGCCCTCTTACCTCTGTCTGTTATTTCATTAGCAGGCTTCTCTGTTCTATTGGATGGCTCAGGAACGTCGGGTGTTGCTGCCCTTTTATCAGACCTTAGGTTGTACCTGCCTCGACCGCCACCAGCTTTGTCTCCCTTGCTCAATTCATTTAGCTGACCATCCATGAGAGACTCTTCATAAGCAGTCTGAGTGAGATGAGGAAAAGGAGGAGTGCCTTCTAAGCAGTGGATTTTAGGCTCAGGCTCGTCTGTTTCCCCTTCTTCTTCGTCGGCCACAAAATTGTTCTGGAAGGGAGCCTGAATTCTTTGGTCGTCTCTATCTCTTCCCCTCTCTCCGTGCACAGTTGGGGGAGCAATATTATTTGGCCTTCTGAAACCCCCTTTATTTTCGATGTTCTGAGGGCCCTTATACATTTGCTTCCTTTCTACCTTTAATCTCTCCACCTCTTCTTTAAGGAGGTTCATAACTCTAGTCAGCTCATTTACTTGAGGGTGGGGCAGTGATGAGCCGGAAGTTGAGGCTTCAGATTTTTCCTTTCTTCTATCTGTGTCGGCCTGGTTTCTCAGTCTGTCAGCTGCCAATATGTTGGATTCCACTTCTATAGCTGCATCTTGCATCTGAGCTAAAGAGGTATCTCTTCTTTCTCTTAACATAAGACAAAAATCAGGGTCAAAAGCGCCAACATATGAAATTTGAGCAGAGGCCTCTAAGGGTTTAATCTCTGCAGGAATCTTGTTGTACATCTTATTAAATATTTTGGAGAAGTCTGAGATAGACTCTCCTTCCATCTTCTTCAGAGACCCAAACTCCGTCATGTAATACATATAATCCTTCCTGTCTCCCCACTGTCTCAGGAAAACACTATCCAGAGCCTCAATTCCAGCAATAGATCCAGGGGATAGTCCTCTAAACCATTTCCTGACCTCACCCTCCAGGCTCTAGACAAAGATTCTCATCCAGACATCTTCATTTTCAATGTTTAGGTTGTCTGCATAACTGTGAAAAGCAGCCAAGTGCTCCTCAGCAGTTATGTCTCCTTCCCCACTGAACTTGGGCATGTACTTCAAGTAGTCTCCAGCAGGGAGAGGATTCATAGGATGAGGTAGGATTAAAGCAGCATATCTAGCAGCTACTATGGCATCCATTCTATTCAGAGGGGGATTAGCACCAGCCATGGGAGTATTAGGTAGAGGATAACTCGGAGGAGAAGGAGTATGAACAGGGGATGTTGGAAAAGAGGTTCTTGGAGGAGACAATGGAGAAAACAGTGAGAGAGCCAAGGGACCTGAGTGTGCAAACGCTTCTCTCTGCACAGTAGTAGCAACAAAAGGAGGGGTGGTGAAACCTTCAGAAGCTTGAGGTCTGTGATGAGGCATGACCTCTAGGGAGGGGGGAGTGACAAGGATCTCTCTTTCTGGTACTAGACCAGAAGGAGAAAACTCAGCAGGAACACTCCCGAAATTCAGAAAACGGGAAACCTCAGAGGAAGGACGACTAGGAAGCTGAGAATAAGAAAATGGAGTTCTCACAGAAGGGTACGGTGTATTACCTGTTTCATCGACGGAAACTTCTTTCGCAGTGCTCTTTCCCTTTCTGCGCACCGCTTCTGAGTCAGCCTCTGGTGTAGCTAAAGGCAAGTGTGGATTAGACCTCGTGTGTCTGCCTCTCGAAGCCACAGTTGATAGAGCAGGTTCTCCCCAGTGGAGTCATCACAATGGAGTCGCCAGGTGCACAGTAGCAATCTTCAAGTTCTGATATCTGATGCACCTTCAGAATCAGTCGATCTTTGTCGTTCAATCCCGGGGAAAATATTCAACTTCGTCCCCGGCAGCGGCGCCAGAAATGTTGGAGCCGGAAGTCACTCCTGGATTGCTTGCAGGAGCAGAGCCCGACGCCCATCAGTTTAATGTCACGATTTGTTTGAAAGGGTTGATCAAATGGAAGCAAACTCGGAACAGTGGTCTCAACTCAGAAACTAGGTCAGGCATGCATGAACAAGTGAGGTCTTGATAAACTTCAAACAGTGAGTTGCAATAAAGGGTGAGTAGGGGGAAGACTTCATGAGAAGGGTGCAAGGGTCTGTTGTAGGCATCAAGATTCTAACAGACTGTGAGAGCAGGCATATGAAAACAAGATCTTCTTACTTCCAAATGTAGGAAACCAGAGAAAACAACAATGCAACAATAAATCATTTATCGTAACAGAACTGTGTTAATTCATACGAAGCATTCGATCATGAACTCTCCAGCAAGAGGTGAGACATAGATGGAAAAGGAAAACTATTTTTTATAAACCCAGAAATCTCAAACATTGATACATAACCCAGAAAGCTAGAATGTTTACTGAAACTTTACAGTCGGGAGCTTAGCTCTACCATCGATAGATACAAAAATGGCGAAAACGCCTTCATATACTCAAACTAAAAACAACAACAAAATCGAGACGTAGCATTGAAAGCTTTGCGTCTGCATGGCTTCTGACAACACGGAGCTGCAATCTTTGAATGGTCGTGCACTTATGGTAGACGCGATCGATCTTCTGACAGTTTCTTCGGCGACTCGACGTGCCTTTAATTCATTGTCGGACTCTCCCATTATGGCGGAGACGATGTTTAACCACCACCAACCGCTTCAATAACTGCTTTCTGGGGATTGAGGACGTTCTGGCCAACTCAGCGCTTTGGGATATGGAAGACTCCTCGCGCTGCCACCTGGAATAACTGAATGACTTGACGAATAGGCATAAAGGCCAGGAGAATGGGGCTCATGATAGGGGAGGATGGCGTCAGATTATGAGGACGTGGAAGAGGAGTGGCGAGGGATGAGGAGGGAAACAGAGGAGGGCACATGGCGGAAGGGGAGGAAGACGAGGGATACTGGACTTGCTCTTTGGCAAGAGGCTGACGTGGAAAGGAGCGGGACACATAGCAAGCCACGAGTGGATGATGAGAAGGAGGAAGGAACATGCGGACCAAACGGGGAAGCGGATGGATGACACATGGCAGCAAGAGAAAGGTGGAAAGGAAGATGACGTGACGGAAGAAGGGCCCACACGGGTTAAAGGCAGGGTAGCTGAGAGGGATGAATCCGTCCATGATATGTTGATCCAAGTTCCTCGATCGTGGCCGCTGAAGAGTTGCGCCCCTGATTCTGGACCCCCCCCTCCGCTTAAAGGTAGAAAGGCGGGGGGGTCCGGAATTTCCTTCATCGTCGTTGATCCGGGCGCGCCGATATGGACTGTTGGAGAGGTGCGCCCCCGATTCCGGACCCCCCCCGGCTTAAAGGTCGGAAGGCAGGGGGGGTCCGGAATTCGTTGTACACCATTGATCCGGACGCGCAAATCCCAGCCGTCCAAAATTGATTCTTGTTTAATCACAGACGCATCACGTCCAAAACTTAGGACAAGTGGGTTTTAACCCATTCCTTTGCAATCTAACCCCCTTACAATAAATATCGCTAACAGAGTCTATGTATTTACTTTAGACAACTAAATAAATCCATTGTGAAGAACGAATACCCTCCACCTAGAATCAATGAACTCTTTGATCATCTAAGAGGAGAAAAGATATTTTCAAAGATAGATTTGAGATCCGAATACCATCAGGTAAGAATCAAGGAATAATACATCAATAAGACAACCTTTAGAACCATGTATGGACATTCTAAATTTATTGTGGTGCCATTTGGATTGACCAATGCACCAGTTGTCTTTATGTGCTTAATGAATGGCATATTCATAAATTATTTGATATGTTTTTCATTGTATTCATGGATGACATACTTATTTATTCTAAGTCCGGGGAAGAGAATGAACATCACTTGAGGTTGGTGATGCAAGTACTGAGGGAACATCAATTGTATACCAAGCTAAGAAAGTGGTTTTTTCACTAAGAACATATCCATTATTTGGGGCACGTTATTTCATAAAAAGGAGTAGCAGTAGATCCATAGAATATTGAAACTATTAGAGGATGGCTAGCACCAAAGAATGTTTCGGAATTTAGATCTTTTATGGGATTAGTCGAAAATTATAGGAATTTTATAGAAAAGTTCTCTAAGATTGCTCATCCCCATCACTTATTTACAAAAGAAGGGAATTAAGTTTGTATGGACAACAAAGTGTGAAGAGAACTTTAATTTGTTAAAGGAATTACTTACTAGTGCACCTATTTTAAAGATTGTTGACCTAAATGAGAATTTTGGGGTTTGTATAGATGCATGCAAGGAAGGAATTGGTATATTCCTAACTAAAAATGGACATCTCATTAGTTATGAGTCCATAAATCTTAAAGAACATGAAGGGAACTATGCCATGCATGATCTGGAGCTTGTTTCCATGTTCATGCCTTGAAGAGGTGCAAGCATTATTTAATGGGGAAGAAATTTGAACTAAGGACAAAACATAGTGGTCTAAAATACCTTATTAAACAACCAACTTTTAATTTCATACAGACGATATGGATGGAATTTTTAAGTGAGTATGATTTTGAAATCAAACATATCAGGTCATCCAAGAGAATCTAAGGAGTTCTCATAGAGGTCTAGGAGGATCCAGAATGCTCACAGAGGCCTCAAGGGGTCCCGAAATGATCAAAATTCAAATGATTTAAATCATCTTGAAAATACCATCATTGTGTAGAGCTTAACGATAGATTTCCAGCGGTGCAAATTTTTCCTTAAACGGAGTTCGTATGCAAAAGTTATGAGTGTTCAAAGTTCAGGTCAAACAAGTCAGAGTTAAAGTCAAAGGGGTAAAAGGGTGAAACGTGTCACCACTACAAGGGTGACACATGAGACTACCATATAGGTGATGTGGACACACCCCAAGGCACCACGTGGATGGATTGTACAATGACTGGGTAGTTGAGATAGCATCTGGTGGACGAATGATAGATTGACAAGTGGCAAAAAATTGGTTCAATCAAATGTTGTGGACATCTGGCATTGGAGAGCCAATGAGAGGTTTCCATGTGGCAGCCTCCCATTGACCTATAATGGCTAATGCATATTAAAATTTATGGATTCGATGGGGTTCAAACCCGCGACCTACATAACCCAAGACTTCCATACCAATGTGTCATGCAATAGTTCTTAATATATATGTGGCAAGCATTATATATAAATTAATACAAAGTCTCATTTGGGTGGTTAAAGGGATGAGGACCTAAGCCCTTGACCCTTGGATATTGATCTTGTTACATACGATATGACCCACACTTGTTAACGGAAGGGGCTTAATATAAAACGTCGACAGATATAACCACATATTATATGGCAATAAAACCATATAACAACTTAACAAAGTTTGCGCAGAGGTTTTGTTAACTATATATATATATATATATATATACCAACAAAAGCTGAGATATTTGTTGGTCGGTGGGGCTCAAACCCTCAACCCACCACATTTATAACTATGCCTTAACCAATTTGGCTACAACTCCAGATTTGGTTATGGAACAAACCAAACTATATTTAGATGTCAACCTTGGAATTCAGGATTTGGTTAAGGGGCATGTCTATTTAATGGTGCACAACCCAAGGCAGAGAACACACATTCCAATGTGGGCACACATCCCTAAGTGCAAAAATTTCAATGCAAAGTGGATTTATGTGTCTCGAAGTGCATGTCGAGTTTGCTAAGTTTATGGGTTGCATGGAAAAGCGTGTCATAGGGTATATTGTCTACACCTAGGAAATTTTATACTTGTTGGATTTGTTTTTCCACAAAGATTATGAATTTGAAGTCTATTTTGTGATCATAGTTCATTTTTGAAATCCTTATCTCAGTTTGTCATGTATGAGACCCATACTCTCATTATACATGTAAAAAGGGCTTTTTTGGCCACTGTTCAAAATATAGTCAACTTTATACTCATTGAACTCAGAATTTTGCAAGGATTTAAAATATAAGCCTTGTTTCCGCATTTGAGCACTGGATTTTTGGAGTGTCTTCAAACTTGGTTTTTTAAGTCCATGTTGTAATGTAATTTGGCATTTTGAGTTGATGAAGAGCAGTTTCAATGATTTAAAGGGAACTTGGAGATGAACTAAAGTATATCATAAATATCTATATTTTGAGTTATTTTACTTTTTGTTGTGTTATCTCATTATTCTTCAAGTTATTCATGATTATTAATGAATTTTATGGACAAATAAGCATATTCATGTGTGTTTTTGCAAATAGTCAAGCAATATTCGTTTACCGAATCTAGTCAAAGGTTTATGTGTAATTAAGAATTAATTGTACATCTAAGGATTTTCAGATCAAGTTGGTATCAGAGCTGATTTTGATGTTTATTTGCAAGTGAATGCTTACAAGGTCCAAATCTAAGAGAGGTAAAGGAAATCTTGCAAGTTATAACCCTAAAATTGGTTCAAGGAGCTTCACTCAAAGAAAAGAAATGGAGCACGAAGATGTTTTGATCCGAATTATTTTCGGCACAAAATGAGAGCGAAGATATAATAAAGAAATGTATAAAGATATATTAGATATCCAATAATACAACAAATATTTATCATAGATATAACCATAAACACATAAATACAGTAATACACAATTTCTATTAATGAGCGAAATGTACAAAACTGTAGAAATACAGAGTGAAAGACTCGCAAGAATGGTGGCAGCTTATCTCTGAAAAGAGATGTGATGGCTACTCGCATTCAAAATAAGATGATGAAAATGAGGCTCTAAAGGCCTTTTTAACATAAAGAAAATCCAAAACCCTAACCCCAGAGATGAAAAACCAACAGTTTTGTGAACCCCGTTTTGGGTAGTTTGGTGTATCAACTTCCTGGGGCGTAACTTTGACATACAATCTATGTTTTGGGTGCACGATAGCTCGTTGGAAAGATATCCTCGAGGAGATTCATTTTGGGGGCTCAATCAGAGCCTTTGGATATTATTGAGGTGATCGATCCTAAAAAAACTTCATTTAGGCCCTCAAAATGGCCCCGGAAGTTTAGAAACCAAAAAACTGTTAAAAATAATAAATTTCCAGAAGATTGTTTTGAGCCAATTGGAAAAGGTGGGTGGCCACCGATATCCACCTAGATCAATCCTCCCTCCTTAGGAATCAATGGTATCCATTGTGTTGAGTGCCCAGGGGAGAGGTAAAAACGTTTGTTGAATTTGGACCTTGGTGAGTTGTTTTTCTTGCTAGAGAAGTTGTGATGTTTCGTTTGTGGGAGGTTGTCAAGAACCTAATGAGATGATTGTGTGCAAAAGGAATATTTTTGTTCTTCTTCAATCTTGTCGACCTGATTTTGCTGGGTAGAAGGTGCTTGGGCGGAGGTTGCAGTGGTTGCAGTGTTCTTCTATTTGCCTTTTGAATAGACTGTGAAGAAGCTAAATTTTGTAGTATGAGATACTACCTTGCAACACTGCCTCTGTATTTCCTTTTTTTTTTAACTAGAGAGTTCTCCCTATCTCCAACTCGCAAGCCTCTATTCCCAATCGTGACTCTCCTTCTGTATATCCTCCTCCTCTTTTTGTGTAGTCTTCCCCAAGACCTTGTGGGTCATGTCAGAAGCTTGATGATGGTACTTTTCCCATCCTTCCTTAATTCTCGAGGAGACTACCCAGTTGCCAACTTGACTGGTAATCTAGTTTCCTGGGCAAGGACAGTTCATGGTCTGCATTGTTTCTAATTTGACATGGTATTACCTAGCAGGGTCATTTCAACCAATAATTGCCTCCCTCTTGCACCATTCCTCTCATGGCATCGTAACCCATGAAGGCCATCTCTTCAGTAGTAGTTCAACATTTATCTATTGCATTAATAATCAATATGCACATTACAAAATAGATCAAAAGATCCATTATCTTTCAATGGTCACATAACAAACTTGTTCATAGTTTGGTTATGATAATACTTATATTTACATACTGGGGGAAACATGGGTGTTACAAATGTAATGTTTCCATAATAATAAAATAGGCTCAATGTGTAATTAAAAGGAAAGAATATAATAATAAGGGGCAGTTGGCATAAGACCCCTAAAATACTCATGAGAAAGTATAAATACATGAGTATCATTGTATTCAATGTGTTGGATTCTATTGTCTTGTAGCAAGCATGGCTGGTGTTGTGATTCCTTCCATATGGAGTATTTGATGGTGTTCCCGACCTTAAGGGTTCTTCACTCTATATTCTTGGTGTTGTTCATGGTGAATGTTTGGATATCTTTGGTGTTTAGGGTTTATTTATGAATTTTTACGGTGGATTTTCTCTTATATCTTTGAAGTTTTACTACATGAATCATCTTCAACGTTTTTGCCATCTTCTAGTCATCTATTGGTTTCTTCTTCAAATGGTGACAATGAGGATGAAAATCCACCTCTACTTGTTCACATTTCTCTAAATGAGTCCATTAAACATGAACCTACACAAACATGACAGCTTCCTAGATGGGTCCATTCAACAAAAGAAGCAGTTGGTGATCTTGTCTATGATCCCACAAATCAAGGTCATACACGTTCATGGTTCTAGTGAGCCTCCTCTCTTTTGGCTCAAGTTTCATAGACTCATGAGTCAGAAACATTTGCAGAAGCTTTTGGCTGTAATGTTCCCAAGCCAATTTTTTCACTGGAAACACTAACTGGCCACTGTCTATTGTTGTTTGAATGTATGTGTGCAGGTTTGCTCATGAAGTTGCATAGAGGGTTTATATATTTGATTATCAAAGCATGTGGATATAGATATGAAGATGCATCATAAAGAAATGCAATATATAACAAGAGACGCCAGCTATAGAACCAAATAACACAAATCTAACCTTTATTTAGATAATATAGAGAATCTGGTACAATAGATCTGTAGATTTGGAAGAATATCAAATAAAGCCTCTAGCTGGAATAAGAGCTGCTACAAAATGCTCAATACTGAAGATATAAGCCTCCCAAGGCTAAATAATAAGTTGAAGATCAATACAATATTAACTTCTTTCCCTCCAAGGTCCAAGTCCAAACCCCCTTGGCTAAGTTGCACCCTCCTGGTTGGCTGTAGAAACCCAATAATTTGGCCCTGCTGCTGGAAGCCTCCAAATTCCCTGAAATTGTATGGAATGATAGATCAGGGTAAGAAAAACCCCCTCCTAAAATCTTAGACTGAAATGTAAAGATCTTCTCCTCAAATGACCGAAACCCCAAACTGAATTGCTTCGTCCTAGAAGACTGCAGAGACCCAATAATTCGACCTCCTTGCTAGGGGCCTCCAAATGCTATGTAACTGGCTGGGAATGTAGATTGGGGCTAGACAAACCCCTTGGTGAAGTCTCTAGCTGAAAGATGAAGATATGCTCCTCCAAACTGACTAGATCTCTTTCCACAGCGCAACCTCCTTCTCTCCAACTCTTGCCAAGCTCCAGAAAATCAAATGGCAAGTAAACCTCCCTCCAAATATGATAGGAATGATGATTGAGACCCTAGAAAAACCAGATGTCCAATAACCCAAAAACCTTCTCTATCTCCTGGATCGAATCTTTCTTCCTTCAATGGTGTGCCCCCCTTGCTGAAAACCCCCAAGGTTACGCCCTGCTCCTTCCTTGAATGATTAATGATACATGTAGTTGGTGTAGAATGGTGTGGAGGAGTATTGCATCCCTGATACCAAGCTTGGATCAAGTGAGGTGGGATCTTTCACCACTGAGTTGATCTCTAGGGTTTGTATTCTAAAAACCCTCAAAATTGTTGTGCTCAAGAGCCCAAAAGAAAAATGCAATAATAATCCAAAAGTGAATGAGAAGTGTGCCCTTCCTTTCTTTTATACTTCAATTATATTTCTCTATTGAATTAGTTAACTCCTAGCTTTCCCTCACATGCTTTTTTATTTTCCTTAGTTACCTTTTCTTCTCAAAGTCAACTCAATAATATAACGTTATGCTTAGGTGATGGATTTTCGTTGACTTTGTCCCCATAATGCATGAGACTATAGTCTAGTGGGGATAAGTAGACTACTGATTCTCTCTAACCCTCTTCATCAAGAGGTGGGGGAAATTACATTGGCCATCCAGATTATGACACAATAATGAATGAAGAATATAATTCCTTAATGGTGAATGATACTTGGGATCGTGTACCTCTTCCAAAAGGAAGAAAATTTGTCAGATGTAAATTGATATATATAACTACGTATGCATAAGATGGAAGTGTTGAAAGACACAAGGCCGGATTAGTTGTCAAAGGATTCTCTCAAGTTGAAGGAATTGACTACAATGAAACCTTTTCCCCTATGGCCAAAATGAATTCCATCTATCTTGTTCTAGTCCTTACTACCTTAGATAAATGGGAGGTCCATTAGATGGATGTTAAATTCATTTTCTTGCATGGGAATATACAAGAAGAAATCTACATGGAACAACCACCTGGATGTGTTCAAAGTGACTCCAATCTTGTTCCACCTTAAGAAATCTATCTATGGTCTTAAGCAAGCTCCACGTGCTTGGTATACTTAAATGGACAATTTTCTTCTTGACACCAACTTTTCTAGATGTCCTTCTGACCCTAATATCTATACCAAGAAAGTAGGAGCCATCTTATAATACGTATTATGTATGTTGACAACCTTATCCTCACTGGTAGTGACCCTAAACTTTTAACCCATGTGAAGTCCAACCTTTAAAAAAAATTGAAATGACAGACGTAGGTTATTTGTATTATTTCCTTGGCCTCCAAGTATTATAAACCAAGGAAAGAATTTCCCTTTCCCAGTCTAAGTATGCATGTGACTTTCTTCATTGCTTTCACATGGAATATTGTAAACCAACCCCTCCCTTCCAATCTTGAGTCAAACTTCTTGTCACTTATACTACTCTCAAAGTTGATGCCACTTTGTATCATCAGTTAGTTGGTAGCATTTTGTATTTAACTCATACCCATCATGATATTTCCTTTGTTGTTGGTCTTGTTTTCCGATATATGCAAACACCCCATGAGCGTCGTTAGAAAGAAGCAAAAATGATACTTGAGTATATCGAGGGCACAATTCAATTTGGGATACATTACAGTTCAAGGGGTACTCCTTTGTTGGTTGGTTTCACTGATTCAGATTGGGTTGATGACCTTGATAATCAAGAGTCTATCTCATGTTATGTTTTTAGTCTTAGCTCGAGACATGTCACTTAGGCTTTAAGAAACAACAAGCTATTTCATTTTCTTCAACAAAAGTAAAGTATCAAACAATAGTTCATGAAAATCAACAAACCTTGTGGCTTTGACAAATCCTTTCAGAGTTTGGATTCCAACAACAACATTCGACCACTATTTGGTGCGACAATCAGAGTGTCATCAAGCTCACCAAAGATCAAATTCAATACCAACACAGTAAACACATTGAGCTACAAATGCACTTCATCATAAAGCTCATTCATGATCAAGTTTTTGAAGTGCTCTTTTTCCCTACAAAAGATCAAGTTGCAGACCTTTTCACAAAGTCTCTTATGAAAGCGAAGTTTTCCAAACTTTGATCTATGTTAGGAGTTCAGGAAGTTGTCTGTAAGTGGGGATGGGCTCTAAGGTCTCCTTCCTTCTCCTATTGTGTTACCTTTGTAAATCCTTCAATCATATCCCAAGTTGTTCTTAAGGGGGGATGTTAGGATATTTAAACACTTATGAGTTAGTTAAGTTCAACTTGGTCTAATGTATTTAGGTACAAGTGTGTTTCTTTAGTATGCATTAATATACATTTGTAGTTATGTAATTTGGCAGTCGCAATATGTTCTAGACATAGAGTAATTCAACAACTCATATTCTCCTCGATCTTAACGACTATACCGATATGTGGTTTAACACCCAATCGGTCCATGATCCTTATTTAAAAGAGCATGGAGGGTCATTTCTTGATGATTGATTGTGAGAAACTCTCTTGTAAAATAGTTTTCTTCTGGATTAATATATTGCCTCAAGTGGCCACGTTGGTTGGGGTTGTGGATTATTTCCCTCTTAGAGGATTTTAACCACGTAAAAACATTGGTGTTATGATCTTTGATCTGATTGTGTAAACAATTGCTTAAGGTGTTCATCATGTGTGAGAATACCATGTTTTTTCGAACATTTTGAAGGATAGTTTTTTGGAGGGACTACCCAGCCCTTGGCAATTTAGAGACAAATAGAAGATGAGGCACCCACTATTGGGGTTCCATTTTCTCTAAGTGCCTCAATCATAGAAGAAAATTTCCCAACAATGATCTTTATTAAAGCCTTTTCTTGTGTCAAACTCATATAGGATTTTCTACCATGACCCCCCTTTGTTTCCTTCCTAGTGTTTAAGGCAAGAACACCTTCAATCCCCCCCCCTCCCCTCTTTCCACATGAGATATACCCTTCCCACCCCTTAGATTACACCTAGAACCTAAAGTCTGATCTTCACTTAAAGGTAGTTTTTGCACTACTAACATAGATATGGGAGGACCAGGAAAAGAGCCAAGCTCATCTTTATCACCTTGTGTTCCACCAGAAAGTATACAACCCAATGATTTTTGGAGTGGATCCCAAGATCCTATACCCTAAGAAAAATCAAGATTGTTTCCAAATCCTGCCAAGATGGAAGATTCTAAACCTAACCCCTCACCCCCATTAATTGAAAAATTCAAAGGAACCAAGTTCTTGACTAACATACCTTGGTCCCAATATTATCAAAAGGGTAGGAAAGGAGAGCTCTCAATGGAACATTCTCCTCTTGATCTACTATCAACCTACCCTACCTAGTGACATCCTCTTTTGAACCTTTGGCACTGAATCATAATTTCTGTCAACCTTAGTGTTCTCAGCTTCTTTTGGTACGAGCAACTTCTAGTCCAAAGG
>ML864275.1:7009-29573 GCA_009831015.1 Picea engelmannii | reverse complement strand
TGACATACCTTGTTACCTTGTGCATTGGATCTCGATCCATATATTATGAGTGCATTAACTTCCCAGTATACTAGGTTTTGGGTGTGTGTATGTCCTTGATCCTTAGATTGTGAGAGATGTAGGTTGTCTAAAGTGAGGGTTATTTTCTTCAAATCTAGTGTCATACATAGAGATACATCAATTGAAAATTGTCAATAGAAACCCATGTATAATGTGAACACCATTGCTTTCACAAGGAATATACTGGATTTCAACAACGCAGATGTTGCAGAGTCCAGAAGCCCCATTTTTTACCATAAGGTTGATTGATACCAAATATATATTTTCTCCCTTCCATAGAGCTCAAGGAATAGGTTGGAAATGAGCAACCCCATTTATATATAAAGAGCTTTGAGGTAGGTTCCTTGCTTTTTTCCCTAGTGATCTACTTCTCCATTGAGTTCCCTCTTAATGTGGAAGATGTACTTGATTCATAGATTGAACAAGACGATTGATGTTTCTTAGAATCGAGTTCAACTTGTTTTTGGATGGGTAGCCTCGCTCAACCACTACTTGAATTACCAACAATGAGTCTCCAAACACTATCAACTTGATTATTATTTCCTCCTTGGCCAATCCGAGTCCACACCACAATACATAGACTTCAACCAAGTTGTTTGACATGCTCCCTAGGCCCCAAGTAAAGTTCACTACTTCATTTTCTCTGGGATCCTAAATTGTTCCCCCTCCCCTGCCACCCATATTAAATTTGTTATGTTCTTAACAAAATAATTCATTATTCACTTTAAAATCTCTCTAAGGAATGCCAAAAGGACTAAAAACCATTATAAATAAATTACTTATGTGGAAGAAGGAAATTCCAACAAATAGATATTTGTATAATTAGTTTTATTTTTAATCCATCTTAACTTGAACTTCATCTTGATCATAAAAATAGTCATAAAAATAATGTTTCAAATTCTTAGTGTAATGATTTAGATGTTCAAAAAACATAAGAATTCATATGGATATATTTTTATTATTTTTATATTTAATTTTTTTTCCTATTTCATTTTATTTTTATTTTGGATATATAAGAAAAAGCAACGAACAAAAGGTAATTTTTTTTTTCATTAAGAAATTAACATGAACACATGATCACAACATTGCTCAATCAACAACATCATAAGTAAAAACAGTACTAGCTACTCATCATGGAAATCACTAACAACTCATTCAACGCTTCAACGAAGGATAGTGACACATAAACATAAGTAGCATAGCAAATCAACACACCATAATCATCTTGAAATGATTTACAACACGTACAATCAGATAATGAATAAAAAAAATGACTACCCGCCCGACCTACCCTGCAAGGTTAGGACCTCTAGGACACATAAGCAACGTTCAAGCCCATGTTCCAATTGATTTTAACCATTTAAGGTCTCGAGGCTAGCGACTATTCTAAGGAACAAGGATGTGTCTACATCCCACTAACAAACAAGTCCAATAATCAACTAGATCCATCCATTAATCATATTCATCTATTAATCATGGTGCAAGGGTAATCCGTATCGTTATCAATCATACATCAGCAATTAAATATTCGTTGCGCGCAAGAGTAAACAATTCTAGAACAATCACATGTCGACTTAAGTAAAGGCACAAGAGAAAGCTAGTCACTAAATCAGTGATATATCTAATAAATTCATGATGCCAGATTAGTTAACATTTAAGTTCAAGGTGCAAAAGAATAATGACGAAGCAATCACACGCCCACTTAAATTAAGGCGCGCAAGTACATTTTGTTACTAAACTAATAATGCATCACCATTATTGCAAGGCGCACGGGTAATCAAGCTAAATCATTTTACATCCATCATTAATCCAATGCACAAGCAATCCAATAATTTAATCACAACATAATCCATGGCGCAAGGTAAATTTATAACTCAATCATTCATCATTCATCAATTATTAATTATTCATTTCACCAAAGCAAACTGTCGATTTATCTCATGGCACAACCAAGCTATATACTCAACCAATCCTACAACAATAGTAAATTATACACATATCGTTATACATCAGCGTTGTTCATAACGCAGAATTCATCAACATTTATATCGTGGCATGCGAATGATTTATTTACTTAAGTAATCACCCCTCTACATTATTCAAGGCATGTAAGCAATCTAATTGTTAAATTGATCACACATCAACATTAACCAAGGAGCTCATGTCATCAAATCACATCCAAACATTCAATACATCTCTTTTAATACATGGCGCAAAATAAGTATCAATTCCAAATTCATGCGCAAAGTAATTATGTTTTTCAATGAGGCTTACAATTTACATTGTAAAGTACCCAACTTAGGTGCTATTAATCTACAGTAGTACTTCAAAAATTTAATTCATACTCAAGTAAATTCGATACATCACCTATAATGCATGTGCGAATAGAATTCTTTCATTCATTTATAGACTGGCCCCAAAATAAAGAAAGCATTCAGTAGAGCCTTTTAGTAACAGGTCATAGATATCTAAAGTGCTCATTAAAATTAACATTGAGATATAAAATGACACTTAACAGTGAATATTAAACTTGAAGACTTCTCGACATCATAAGGAAAGGATACATATAAAACTATGCGATCACATTGAAAGAATATATCTGCCTTTGAATATTACTAACTAAAATCAAATGAAACTAAAAGACACTCCAATGTGTAGGGCATATTCTAATGCCAAAAAAAAAGTGTAGGAATAAGAAAAAGGCAGAGATTTAATAACTCGAAGACATGAAGGAAAACACAGAGTTGGTAAATTCCCCAACAACGCTGTGATAATGAGGAAAGTTCTGGGAAAAAATAGAGAGCAACACGCAGAGACAAAGACGGTAAAAACTCATGCTGGTTCCCCCACAAGTTAGCACGTTTTACACAAAAAAACGCAGAGATGAAGATGGTAAAAATGCATGTTGGTTTCCCCCACAAGATAGCACGTTTTACACATTAAAATGTAGAGATAAACATGGTATAACAACATGATGGTTTCCCCCACAGTCTGAGCACATTTTTACACCAAAAATGCAGAGGTAAGGAGGGTAAAAACTCTTGCTAGTTTCCCCCACATTCTGAGCACATTTTTACACCAAAAACGTGGAGGTAAGGAGGGTAAAAACTATTTCTAGTTTCCCCCACAGTCTGAGCACGTTTTTACACCAAAATAGTAGAGGTAAGGAGGGTAAAAACTCTTGCTAGTTTCCCCCACAGTCTGAGCACATTTTTACACCAAAATGGTAGAGGTAAGGAGGGTAAAAACTCTTGCTAGTTTCCCCCACACTCTGAGCACGTTTTTACACCAAAAATGCAGAGGTAATGAGGGTAAAAACTCTTGTTAGTTTCCCCCACAATCTGAGCACGTTTTTACACCAAAAAGGCAAAGGTGGAATGTGCATTGGTAGAGTAAAACTTCTCTGGAGAGTAAACAAAAACATGGGTAAGGATCAAAAGAATTTTTAATCAGTTCTAGATCAATTTTTCCTGCCACTCACCTCATTAGAGAAAAATTCAATTTGGAAAAAATGTGTTATGGATCAGATAGTACAAACTTAGGTTCAAATTAAAGGGCAGTGATCAAACATTCTGTATGTAGACATTCAAGCTCAGATTGAAATTAACTAGGCGGTGATCAAACATTATGTATGTAGACATTCAAGATCATATTTACATTAAAAATGGCAGTGAAATTATTAGGAATCCACCTCTAGCATTTATAAAAGCATCTAGGAGCTTATTCTTGATCTTAATATCTCACATAATTATGCGAGGTAAAAACAAAACTAGATTACACAAATTAATCCAATGCGATTACAAATTTAAATAAAAATACCGTAACCGAAGACAAGAAGTTGATGATGAGCTTCTGTGCTTGCGCTCCGTCCCGCTCCCCGCTTTCTAACCGTGAAGACCTCACCGGTACCTCCCAGCCAATGCTAGGGGTACTCTTCTTCCCCCTTATCCCCCTGAGATGCAAAGGAGTCACACACAAACACAACCAGAAAACTCTATCTCCCAACTCGCCTTGTAAGGTCGAGATACCACTCTCTCTTTTTCGAGTTGGGTATCCCAACTCTCACAAGAAAAATCAACCAAAGAAATTCCGGCAGTATAACTTTATGCATAACAGTCATGATCCATTCCTCCCTGTAGCCATTTCTTTTATAGATTTTTTCTTAGTGTCCACTTGCCAATTGCACATTAAATTCATTTTTTTTTAAATTAATTAGGAATTACTCTCCCCCGTACACTTGTCACCTGATCCCTTAGTTGCACCAAACATTCACTATTTAATTTAATTAAATGTCAATTTCCCTCACCCATCCTAAAAGCACTCCTAGCTGTCCCTTTATTCCCTTTTTAATGGATGACACCTTTCTAAAACTTAGTTGTGTTTAATTTAGGAAAGTTCTTTAGTTAGACTAGATTAGATTCCTTTATATGCTTCCACGTTCCTTTTTATATTTATCTCCTTTCTTATCTTAGTTCCAATTTGGTATTCTTATGCACACATTTATATAATTAACTCTTTAGATACAAATTTTTATTCTTTCAATTCCTAACTTGATTTTTCTTCATCCCCCATCATTTATTAAATTTATAGTTTAAATTTTTGTCTTCTTACCCACACTAGACTTAGGTTCAAATTTTTAAACTAGGCTTAGAATTTTTAAGGAGATTTTATAATTAACAAAAATTACTCATTTAATAATTATTTTAAGTCCGACCATGTCAAATCAAATATTGTTTTCTAGGCACCTAGGTTCATTGAATTACCTTTATTAAATATCGCGACGTGCCCTTCAAGACACACTCTTTTCTCCAAGGGCGCCACTTGCTTTTATTCAAGTTTTAATTATGCGACGTGCCCTTCAAGACACACTATGTGCTCCAAGGGTGCCACTCACATTTATTCAAGTTTTATTTATGCGACTTGCCCCTTCAAGACGCACTATGTGCTCCAAAGGTGCCACTTGCCTTTATTCAAGTTTTATTTATGTGACGTGTCATTCAAGACACACTACATGCTCCAAGGGTGCCACTCACCTTTGACTGATTTTGGTAGTTTTCCAACCCTTGGAGTTAGTACTCCATCAAGCGACCTTGTGAGAGACTAAGAGCCTTTAAGGAATAAGGATCATGTCTTATTATGCACCCCTTAGAATCTTCGTGAGTGACTGTCTCAGTTTACCCTCACGACATCGTGGATCTATCAAACTAGGTAATCATTAACCTACAATTCGAGCCACGACGAGAGTCCTAGTAGGCTGTGGCAGGGCTGCTACCACACCTCTCCCTCAATATCTAGTTGTTGTGCATGGCCCCTTTACTCCTTATGCGAGTCTAATTAGCAAGAAATCGTCAACCTGCATCCATCAACAAAACACTGTAAGTGATCCATAAACAACATCATAATATACCCGATCATATGTCACATATGAATAAATAGAAATACCCAAACCATATACAGTCCACTCCCTGATTCGATCCAGAGTCCAAGTAGGTCCATTGATGCCATCGACATCCTTAGTCTGTCGAGTGTCCTTCACACTTAGGAGAAACCCGTCAATAACACTTGTCTATACATAGATATCAAATAATATAACATCATAATCCAACAACATCATCATCTAAATCCTTAAGAGAAACAAACAACCATATACATAACCGGATCACTTGCAGACAAGTGTCCTCAAAGAATAAGCCAAATCATGTGCGCGCAAGAGAGCGATGTTACATACACCCCCTCTTGGTTTAAACTTCGTCCCAAATTTTCACAGTATATGTGCAGTAAATAAAGTATCTGACAAGATCTAAATGTCTAATTATCAAACAAAAATGGAAACTGCTAGCACATATCATATGTCTCCTCCCAAGTAGCTGAGTGTGGACTATAATTGTCCCACTGGACCTTGACCTGATCAACTATTCGACGTCGTAGCTATTGAATGAGATGGTCTAGAATGTGGCTTGGCTCCGCCGTGAGTGCACCCTCGTCTAACACCTATAAAGAACTCATGTCAATCACATGTGTAGGATCACTAACATAATGTCTCAAAACATATACATGAAAAACATTGTGCATATGCCTCAAAAAATTAGGCAAGGCTAGTCTATAGGCCATGGGGCCATTCTTTACCACAACCTCGAAAGGTCCCACAAACCTAGGAGAGAGTTTAGCACCCTTTCCAAACTTGATCGAACTCTTGTGCAGTTTCACCCGCAAAAAGACTTGATCACCAACTTCATAACTATGTTCAATGTGATGCGCATTGACATAACTCTTTTGTCGATCCTGCGCTTCCTTAACCCTTTTCTTATCATTTTCATCTGTTCTTCCATTTCTTGGATCGCTTTGGGTCCTACTAGGATCCTATCCTCTAGTCGATCCTAGTTCAAAGGCATTCGACACGGTCACCCGTAAGAAACTCAAATGGCACCATCTTAATGGTGCTTTGATAACTGTTGTTGTATGCAAACTCTACCAGTGGCAAGAACTCCTCCCAATGCTTTTGTTGGTCCATCACGTACCTACACAACATATCTTCCAAGATTTGGTTTGTTCTTTTTGTCTTCCCGTCTGTCTCTAGGTGATATACGGTACTAAAGTTAAGTTGGGTTCCCAACGCCTCTTGGAAACTACTCGAAAGTTGTCCCGTGAACACCAATCCTCGATTGAATATGACCCTCTTAGGCATGCCATGTAATCTCACAATCTCGTTGATAAAAACTCTAGCTATTTCTGGCACCTGATACGTCGTACGCATAGGGATAAAATGTGCACTCTTCGTCAGAGTGTCTACTACCACGAAAATCGAGTTTTGCCTCCTTGTCGTCAACAAAAATCCAACAATAAAGTCCATTGAATGACCTCCCATTTTGATGCCTCCTTTCCGTCAACAAAAATCCAACAATAAATTCCATTGAATGACCTCCCATTTCGATTCCAGAATAACGTGTGGTTGTAGTAATCATGCCGGATGTCTATGTCCAGCCTTCACTTGCCGACATTCTAGACATCTCTCCATGTAGTTGACTATGTCCACCTTCATTCCTTTCCAGAAGAATAAGGATTTAAGGTCTACCCTCATCTTCGTGACTCCTGGGTGAGCCATGTACATTGCTCTATGAGCTTCATTTAAGATCAAACTTCTCAACTTGTCGCTAGGAAGTACGTAAATCTGGTTATTATATCTCATTAATCCATCATTGTCCTCGATAAATCCCGCAAATTTTGGTACCAACATGGTGTCTTGTTCGATATTTTCCTTAACCTCTTTATACCAGTCATCGTCACGCTGTATAGTTAGAATATTTTATTGAAGATTTGTCAGAAGAGGTATCACCGAAAATATGCGTGGTCTCCGACTCCACGCATCTGCCACTTTGTTCATTGTCCCTTTTATGTAGGTAATATCAAACTCGTACTCGCTAAGCATTTATGACCAATGCCTTTGCCGCTCATTCAAGTCACTTTGCCGAAAAATGTGCTGCAAACCACAATGGTCGGTTTTCAGTTCGAATTTCCATCCAATCAGGTAGTGGCTGCACACTCTCAGGGCATACACAATGGCCAACAACTCCAAATAGTGTGTCATGTAGTTCTTCTCATGATTTCTTAACTTCTTTGAGATGTAAGCGATCACTCGACCGTCTCGCATCAAGACTTCGCCTAAGCCTTCCTTCGATGCGTCTGTGCATACCAAGAAGTCCTTGCCCATGTCGGGGACTTTTAGTATTGTGGTCGTTGTCAACAACTCCTTAAGCCTTTGAAATGCTTCTGCGCATTTCTAGGTCCATACAAAATTCTTTTTTTTCTTTTGCAATTCCGTGATCGGATTTGCTATCTTCGAAAAACCTTCGACGAACCGTCGATAATATCCAGCTAAACCCATGAAGCTACATACTTTTGGTACGTTCGTCAGTGCAGGACATTCCATAATAGTCTCTAACTTCACTGGATCCACAACGATGCCTTCGCTGGAGATAACATGCCCTAAATAATGAATCCTCGATTGATAAAAAGAGCATTTCAACAGTTTCACGTATAACTTGTTTTCTCGTAAAAATTGTAGTACGAAGCGCAAATGTTCGCCATGTTCTTCTGTCATCCGAGAATATATCAATATGTCCTTAATGAATACTTGAACAAACTTGTCCAAGTATTCAAAAACCACCCCATTCATCAAGCTCATGAATACTCCTGGGGCGTTTGTCAGTCCAAATGGTAAACTCGTAATGCCCGAACCTCATCTTGAATGTGATCTTAGGAATGTCTTCCTCTTTGATCCGTAACTGGTGATATCTTGATCTCAAGTCGATCCTTGATAACACCATCACACCTTTCATTTGATCAAACAAATCGTCTATTATTGGAAACATATACTAGTTCTTGATCATTGCCTTGTTCAATTGATGGTAGTCAATGCAGAGTTTCCACGACCCATCCTTCTTCCGTATGAAAATAATGGGCACACCCCAAGGTAACACACTTGGATGTATAAGTCATAGGTCAAACAATTCTTTTAGTTGCATTTTCAACTCCTGTAACTCATGGGTCAACATCTGATAAGGCGTTCTTGCTATCTGTTCAATTCTAGGTTTTAAGTCGATGGTAAATTCCAACTCTCTTTCGGACAACAAACCTAGTAACTCTTATGGGAACACGTCCTCAAAATCTCATACTACCGAAAGGTTTTCTATTCCTTCTGCCACGCCCTTATCATTCAACGCTAATATTGCATATAACTTGCATCCTTTGCGCATACTCTTCTGTAGTTGTAGGGAAGAGATGAACCTTAGGGAAACTCCCTGGTTTCTTCCTACAATCACTCATTTTTGTCCCTCATCATCGATCAAACTTAACTGTTTCATCTTACAGTTGAGTATCACATCATGTGATTCCAACCAATCCATATTCATCACTACATCATAAGATCCTAATATCGTGACGTACAAGTTGGCCTTCATGACAAAATCTCCCAGGTTAAGGGTACATTCTGTAACCTTTCTCCAACCTTCTGCTTGGCTCTTGAAGCCATTTCCATGTATCTAAACTCATTCTGAACATGCCTAAACTGGCCTAAACAGCCACTGCTACGGACGACGCGAATGTTGATGCGGTGATCCTCTGTAGGGAGTTCCTTGCTGAGGAGATGATCATCGGGGCATCGTGAACGTGGATCCTCATGACGTATCTCGATACCTTGATGTACGTCATGATGGTATCTAATGTTGTTGTGCACCTGACGTCATTTGTCCAGTTGGTCTTTCAAGAGTCCTTCCTTGACCCCCGCTGATCATCTCTTCCTTAGCTATGAGGGCCTTCTAGACAACATCGTGCAACGTCTGAGGCATTAGTATCCTAACTTTTGTATGAATGCTGACGTTAAGGCCAAACACGAACTTGTTGACCTTGAGCTTCTTAGTGTTCATATGTGGAGCATACCTAAGCAGCTCCATGGAACATGCCTCATACTCGGGCACCGTACGACCGCCCTATCATAAGGTGTTGAACTCATTGAGTTGGTGCTCAATGAATTCCTCAGAAAAATACCTTTCCCGGAACCGCTCCTTGAACAGTTCCCATGACACATCTTCGATGGCCATGTTCAGTTGTGGTAGGAGTGTCT
Organism: Picea engelmannii; assembly: GCA_009831015.1. Classification (NCBI taxonomy): domain Eukaryota; kingdom Viridiplantae; phylum Streptophyta; class Pinopsida; order Pinales; family Pinaceae; genus Picea; species Picea engelmannii. Next base: position 19,894 of record ML864275.1, on the reverse strand, counting down.
TCCACCATATAAGAGCGCTCCCCTTCAGCTGAAATGCCACCATGCATACCTTCATGTTGGAGGTGTAGTCACGAAGTGCGACGCACATTGGCATGTTCTCCAACCATGCCTCGATAGAAGCACCGTCCATGGCACCCAAGAACTCATGAAACTTGAACTTCTCAAGTTTTCGGTGAAAGCTACCAGTACCGGCTGGGGGGCACTATGGACCCTCAGGGGGTACATGTGATTTGGCCTCATCTCTATCTAGACGGTTAATCAAGGCCTTAGATATCCTCTGATAGGACCTCATCAACCCAACCACATCCCGCACAACAATCTGCTCATTCTCAATGACTTGTTCTTTTCCTTGGCGGTTGGACCCCTCTGGCGCTCATTAACCAATGTGCTCATGTAATCAAATCACATCCAAACATTCAATACATCTCTTTTAATACATGGCGCAAAATTAGTATCAATTCCAAATTCATGCACAAAGTGATTTTGTTTTTCAATGAGGCTTACAATTTACATTGTAAAGTCCCCAACTTATGTGCTATTAATCTACAGTAGTCCTTCAACAATTTAATTCATACTCAAGTAAATTCGATACATCACCTATAATGCATGCGTGAATAAAATTATTTCATTCGTTTATAAACTGACCCCAAAATAAATCAAGCATTCAGTAGAGCCTTTTATTGACAGGTCATAGATATCTAAAGTGTTCATTAAAATTAACATTGAGATATAAAATGACACTTAACAACAAATATTAAACTTGAATACTTCTCGACATCATAAGGAAAGGATACATATAAAACTATGCGATCGCATTGAAAGAAGATATTTGCCTTTGAATATTAGTAACTAAAGTCAAATGAAAGTAAAGGACACTCCAATGTGCAGGGCATCTTCTAATGCCAAAAAAAAGTGTAGGAATAAGAAAAAGGCAGGGACTTAATAACTCAAAGACACGAAGGAAAACATAGAGTTGGTAAATTCCCCAACAATGCAGAGATAATGAGGAAAATTCTGGGCAAAAATAGAGAGCAACACGTAGAGATAAAGAAGGTAAAAAATCATGTTGATTTCCCCACAAGCTAGAACGTTTAACACAAAAAAAACGCAGAGATGAAGATGGTAAAAATGCACGCTGGTTTCTCCCACAAGCTAGCATGTTTTACACATAAAAAACACAGAGATAAACATGTTATAATTGCATGCTAGTTTCCCCCACAATCTAAGCATGCTTTTACACTTGAAATGCAGAGGTAAGGAGGGTAAAAAATCTTGCTAGTTTCCCCCATAGTTTGAGAAAGTTTTTACACCAAAAATGCAGAGGTAAGGAGGGTACACAATCTTGCTAGTTTCCCCCACAGTCTGAGCACATTTTTACACCAAAAACACAGAGGTAAGGAGGGTAAAAATAATTTCTAGTTTCCCCCACAGTCTGAGCACGTTTTTACACAAAAAACACAGAGGTAAGGAGGGTAAAATATTTTGCTAGTTTCCCCCATAGTCTAAGCACGTTTTTACACCAAAAAGGTAGAGGTGGAATGTGCATTTGCAGAGTAAAACTTCCCTGGAGAGTAAGAAAAAACGTGGATAAGGATCAGAATAATTTTTGATCAGTTCCAGATCAATTTTGGCTGGAAGCGATCTCATTAGAGAAAAATTCAATTTGGAAAAAATGTGTTATGGATCAAATAGTACAAACTCAGGTTCAAATTAAAGCACAGTGATAAAAAATTACGTATGTAGACATTCAAGCTCAGATTGAAATTAAACATGCGATGATCAAACATTATGTATGTAGACATTCAAGCTCAGATTTACATTAAAAATGGCGGTGAAATTATTAGGAATCCACCTCTAGCATTTATAAAAGAATCTAGGAGCTTATCTCTTGATCTTAAGATCTCACACAATTACGCAAGGTAAAAACAAAACTAGATTATACAAATTAATCCAATGTGATTACAAATTTAAATAAAAATACCGTAATCAAAGGTGAGAAGTTGATGATGATCTCCCGCGCTTGCGCTCCATCCTGCTCCCCACTTGCTAACCGTGAATACCTCACTGGTACCTCCTAGCTAACACTAGGGGTACTCTTATTCCCCCTTAGCCCCCCGGAGCCGCAAAGGGGCCATGCACAAACACAACTAGAAAACTCTAGCTCCCAGCTCGCCTTGCAAGATCGAGCTACCACTCTCTCTTTTTTGAGTTGGGTATCCCAACTCTCAGAAGAAAAATCAGTCAAAGAAATTTCGGCAACATAACTTTACGCATACCAGTCATGATCATTTCCTCCCCGTAGCCATTTCTTTTATTGATTTTTTCTTAGTGTCCACTTGTCAATTGCACATTAAATTCATTTTTTTAAAATTAATTAGGAATTACTCTCCCCCGTACACTTGTCACCCGATCCCTTAGTTGCACTAAAAATTCACTATTTAATTTAATTAAATGTCAATTTCCCTCACCCATCCTAAAAGTGCTCCTAAAATTTCTCCTAGTTGTCCCTTTATTCCCTTTATTTCCTTTTTAATGGCTAACGCCTTTCTAAAACTTAGTTGTGTTTAATTTAGGAAAGTTCTTTAGTTAGATTAGATTAGATTCATTTCTATGCTTCCACATTCCTTTTTATATTTATTTCCTTTCTTATCTTAGTTCCAATTTGATATTCTTTTGCACACATTTAATTAATTAAATCTTTAGATACAAATTTTTACTCTTTCAATTCCTAACTTGATTTTTCTTCATCCCCCATCATTTATTAAATTTATAGTTTAAATTTTTGTCTTCTTACCCACTTTAGGCTTAGGTTCAAATTTTTAAACTAGGCTTAGAATTTTTAAGGAGATTTTATAATTAATAAAAATTACTCATTTAATAATTATTTTAAGTCCAATCATGTCAAAAAAAATATTGTATTCTAGGCACCTAGGTTCATTGACTCACCTTTATTAAAGATCGTGACGTGACCTTCAACATGCACTATGTGCTCCAAGGGTGCCACTTGCCTTTATTTAAGTTTTAATTATGTGACGTGCCCTTCAAGACGCACTATGAGCTCCAAGGGTGCCACTCACCTTTATTCAAGTTTTATTTATGCGAGGTGCCTTCAAGACGGACAATGTGCTCTAAGGGTGCCACTCGTCTTTATTCAAGTTTTATTTATGCGACATGCCCTCCAAGACGCACTACGTGCTCTAAGGGTGCCACTCGCCTTTGACTGATTTTGGTATTTGTCCAACCCTTAGAGTTAATACTCCATCAGACGACCTTGGGAGAGACTAAGGGCCTCTAAGGAATAAGGACCTTGCCTTATTGCATGCCCTTAGAATCTTCGTGAGCGACTGCCTTAGTTTTCCCTCACGACATCATGGATCTCTCGAACTAGGTAATCGTTAACCTACAATACGAGCCATGGAGGGAGTGCTAGTAGGCCGTGATAGGGATGCCGCCACACCTCTCCCTCAATATCTGGTTGTTGTGCATGGCCCCTTTACTCCTTATGTGAGTCTGATTAGCAAGCAATCGTCAACTTGCATCCATGAACAAAACACTGTCAACAATCCATAAACAACATCATAATATACCCGATCATATGTCGCATATGCATAAATAGAAATAACCAAACCATATATAGTCCACTCCCTGACTCGATCAAGAGTCCAAGGAGGTCCATTGATGCCATCAACATCCTCAGTCTGTCGAGTGTCCTGCACACTTAGGAGAAACCCGTCAATAACACTTGTCTATACATAGATATCAAATAACATAACATCATAATACAACAACATCATCATCTAAATCCATAAGCGAAATAAGCAACCATATACAAAATCGGATCACTTGCATGCAAGTGTCCTCAAAGAATAACTCAAATCATGTGCGTGCAAGAGCTTGATGTTACATTTTCTATTTGATATTAAATATGATTATTTTTCTACCTTCTTCCATTTTATTTTATCAGTGTTAAATATCTTATTATTTAATTATTATTTTTTGTTTGTTATCGTGTTAATTATCGAGATTAGTTTTTGGTCTAAGAAACCACGATCCAGAGGCATCTAAGCCATCAAAATCACTCGGGGATCACATTCAGCTTGGGTCACACCAACCTTTAACATGGTTGAATTTTTTTGAGTGTCTCCTCCCGACTACCACAAGTTTCAAACCTTGGTTGCCTTACAAAATGAAACTTTCGAAATCCAATTACACTAACAAAATTTAACTTATTATTTTATTATAAAAACATTTATTTTTATAAATATATTGATCTCATTTCATTATTTAATTATAAATGTAGGGAATTTTTATTCTATGTTGCTATTCATAATTACTTAGTTTTTTTATTTTGAACTAAATATAATAATAATAATCTAATTTTAAAATTATGGTCAAGCCACACCAAATTTGTGTATGAGACCCCTTTATTTATGGGATAATGAACCCCCTCCGTCCAACGATTTGACTTGATAAAATCTACAGAGGTGTACATACCCTACCCCTCTCATCATTTAACTGATACACAAATATTATATTATAATATTTCTAAAAAACAAGTATAAATAGCTTAGTTGCTAATTTCACTTACTATAGTGAAATTAACCGCATTATCAAAGTGACAACATAGATAAATTATCACACTATCTTGACAATACTTTGTTTATGATCATTTCCTTCCCGATGTTTTTTCTCATAACATGTTATTGCGAAGCTCCCCCTTTATTTCCCCTCTTTGTGCTCCTCCTATATTTCTTTTGCAAGTTGTTGGGTTTTCTAATAGAAAATAAGTTCATGGTGTGAAAGGGTAGTAATACAATCTCATTAGTTTCTTAAATTTAAATTACTTTGATCAAATCTATATTTTATATTCTATGTGCAAATGTATCCATTAAAATGGTAAGCACGTGCTTGCATGTAGCCTCTTTTGATATTGATGTCGTTTTTTCTTCAATATGTCGCATGCTAAAAATATATTGTCCTAATTGCTATGCTTTTAGGCATAGATTCTCTCATCAAAATAAAAATTCTTTGTGCTATTAAGGTTTTGAAGCTTTTAAGCATAGATTTTCTCATAAGAAGAAAAATTATTTGTGAAACTTATTGGAGCTTGAAAATATCAAGGAGATTTACTTAAATACTAAGAATGTAGTATCTTAGTAGTTACACTTTCATAAATCAATTCGCTACAACTATTGTTTAGTAAACAAGAAGTTATGAGTTCAAATTTTATTGAAATTACAAATAACTATTTTTCATGAATTATGGATTTAGAATTCAAATTTATATTTCAAATTCAAATTTTTTATGGCCATTAATTACTTCATCTCTTCAAGTGTTTCAATTTTCTTTAAACCTATTACTATAAATGAATTTAGAATTCAAATTTATATTTCAAATTCAAATCTTTTATACCTATTAACTACTCCATCTCTTCTTTAAACCTATTACTATAAATGAATTTAGAATTCAAATTTATATTTCAAATTCAAATCTTTTATACCTATTAACTACTCCATCTCTTCAAGTGTCTCAATCTTCTTTAAACCTATTTATATAAATGAATAGAATACATTAAGAGTTCTCATAAATAAATCAAAGTAAAAGCACAACTACCTCAAAGATGACAAGTCATAGAGATCATTTTATATTGTGTTATCTCAAAGATGACATGCCATAGAGATCATATAATATTGTGTATGTGAGAGTTAATTCTACATTTAATCTATCAAGTTCCATACATTGCACATGCATTGTTAAAGGGTGCTATTGAATCATTTTATGACAAATCAACAAACTAGAGAGAACTATAATAGGGTTAGTAAAGAATTTATTGTTATTAAGGGATGTGAGGTTTACAATAAAGTTAAGTTTGAGGTATATTTCCTCCAAAATAATTGTTTGAAATGTTGAAGGAATGAATAAAATTAAGTCATTAAACAACTAAAACAATGATTGAGAGATTATTGAAACTCAAATCCAACACTTCCAATTATTTTAAATAAATAACTTACATAAAACTTCACTCATAAGCAAGTTGAATGAATTATTGACCCTTTTAAGATGAGTCGAATCACCTAATTAGACAGAAAGAGCCTTTACCTTTTTTCCTAGAAGCCATAACCTTGTGACTCTAAAATATTATAGAAATAATAACTCACGTGTCACTCCCTACCAAGTGTAGTAATTCCTATTGGCCTCCTAATTTAGAGGGATCAAATTGTTAATATTTTACTTTAACAAAATCAATACCTATATAACACTTCAATTACATTGTATAGCAATTCAATTACATTGTTTTTCCCCTAAACATGAATAGGGGAAATATTTCATTAAGTAAAATTGCACGGGAACATGGAGGAATAATACAATATTCTCAAAATTTTTGATAGCGAACCTAGAGAGGACTTAGAATTGTTACAAAAAGTGTTCATTGGCTGAAATTCATGAGTTTTTAATTGATAAATTTTTGTAACAACTAGATTGAGCTTTAATAACTACTTTAAATCTATAATTTTGTTTCAATCATGATAGGGAATTTCTTTCTTTCTATTTGCAAGATTTAACAACAAAATTTGAACATCACATAGTATATCTATAAATGCTATAACTTGAATTACTTGAATTTAGTGTAAAAATAATAATAATTGCATAATTACCTCTTAAAGAAGAAGGTTGTCCTGCTGAAACTGCTTGCTCGAAAGTGCTGAAACTACCTGCCTGGAACTGTTTCCTCCCAGACAACTAGGAACAAAGCCTCTTTGACTCCCTAGCTCTAGGAAATTAGATTCCTTGGCCCCCGAGCCCAAAATACCAACAACCCATCCACTAGCCCAAATCTCTCTCTAATTTATCTCCAATTCTCCTTCTCCAATCCCCTCCTTTCCTCTTGATCCCCCCCTCAAATGCACCCAACCTCCTTCCTTAACCCCCTCTCTCAAACCCTCCCCCCATTCAATTCCCATCTCCCTTATCTCTTCATTAATTTCTACACCTAAGTCTAAATAATAAAATAATAAAAAGATTCAGATCTAATTATTTGAATAATTAATCTAATTTTACCCTAAATAAATTATAATCATTAATTAATAAAATTAGGTTGTTACAATTTCCCTAAATTTTTTAACAAAGTAGATTCTCATATAAGACCCTAGTATCAAAATACAGAAGTAAACTATTCAATTAAGAAGACAATGTAATTCCCTTCCTACCATAAGCATTGTGCTTAAAGCCATGAGTAGGAGTCCAATAGAGGAAGATTGTTATCAGGTGATGAAACCACTTCATAGATTCCTTGGAGTGACTTGGGGGCTAAGCTTGAATCTGGATGGAACTGAACCTCTTTGATTTGATATCTCAATGCAACACACTCATCTTGAAGCATTTGCATAGTCTGTCGTTGTTGCACTATGATTTCCAAAATGTTAAGAACATGAGATGAGAGGCCTCTTAGTTGGACTTGAAGAGAATGAAACACAATGCGTAGGTCCCCTATTTATTCTTCATAATTATCCATGACCGCCATCCAACTTACCGTTCCACCCCATGCCATTGGACCAACCCCGACAAAGTGAAAACCCTCGAGGATGCCAAAATGAAAACAAAGAATGGGAAATTGGATATTTACAAGGACATAAAGAAGGATCCGAACATGGGCAAAGGACGCTGATAAATTATTGCGCATGTTAAACACCTCCTTTCATGATTGCAAGTACAAGTAGGTGGATTCATTATGGGAGAAATCATCGCACGTGGTCCCAGAAGCAAGCATATGAGTAGTGAAAAATGACCCACGAACAAGAGGGATTTGTGAAGGCATCTGGGTGGCGCATGGGTAGCATGTGGCTCTCCTCCCGAATCTTCTTTGATTGACATGAAAGTCTTAATATGAGTGGAAATACTTTGAAGAGGCATAATAACTTTGTGAAGATTCATGGGATATGATGGTAAGTAGTACCCCTATCGATACAAATCACCCCAAATTTTCTACGATACAAATCACCCCAAATTTTCTATTAATTGCTAAATTCTCTTGGTGATCGACCTCCCTATTGTTGATTCTAAAGTTGTGGAGAGGTTCTACTTGGTGGAAAGCTTGAATTTTCTTTTGAATTATGTGGAATATAGACTTGAGATGAGCATCTCTAGGGACTGTCCCCACTGTCACATGATTGATAATATTTTTGGAGTCACCAAGATTTGTGAGGTTATGAATGCCTCACAATCTGGTGAGACTTAGGCCCTAGAAGAGGGCATAGGCCTCTGCTTGATTATCAGTGGTGTGTTTTATACTCCAAGAGTATATGAGCTCAATATTTCCTTCAACGTCATATAGAACCACATCTGCTCCTGCCACCTCGACAATTCAATTACATTGTTGATAATTTCATATCCCATCAATGTCTATGGGAGAGATAAAAGGGGAAGAATATTGGCAATAATAACACAATAATTCTAGCAATTACCAAAATAATACATAGATCATCCTACAAGTGCTCATATTGTCAACAACAAGCATACTAATTAGATAAAAAAATACAACTGGATTAAATCAAGTGTAAGAAGTTATTGTAGACTACAATAGAGATAGTTGACATGGATTGACAATTTCAATAGTAATGCTATAATGGCATCGCACCAAATGCAGATATGGATGATTGATGGCGTGAAAAATAAGGCTTGAAATTAATTCCACAACCACAAAATTAATAATAAAATATAATAGGATTGTGTTTAAAAAAATTATATCTTTTAAGAAGCTTCTCTAGAATTATTTTGAATACATATTTATTTTGAATAAACATCAATAAACTAATACCATTTATTTATCATCATCATATTAAAAAGTGTGCACTCTATCTATCTATAGAAGTGTTGTGACCACAACATCCCCCCTTTCATTGTTCTTTTATAAGAAAAAGGAAATCCCCGCCCTACTAAATTTAAACTCTAATGCCTAATCCTATACTACTATGAGCCTGATGATTATTCTTTACCTGCCTTGAGAGAGTTGGGGGTTTGGGTCTTTATTGATGATTTCCTTTGATGGAGGTTTGTTAATCCTTTTGATCTTATACTTTTAAACGTTCTCCATAATGTTTTTTTACTTATGATGCTTTGTTAATATTTTCATGATGAAATAGACAAGTTATCTTTGGGACCTTTTGCATATTTCAAAGTATTTGATGATCCTATATGATTGCAGAGTTGGATGTTCTATTTTATGCCTTTAGTGAGTTTTCTTTTGAGGACTTCTTGAATGGATGACTTAAATTAAGAACATATATGCATCTCGCATCCTCATGCTTGCATGTTGTACCTAATTTCGTTATGTATGCTCAAGATATCGAATGTTAATCATATTCTTCAGTTTAAAACTCTTAACTAGAATCACAATATCATTAATCATTTCTATGAGTTCAATATTAGATACACACAACTTTCATGACTTTTATTTACAATAGTAGGTTGCTTATGAAAGATCAATATCATGGAAGATTATCTTTGAGGAACTTCTTATTCCTTTTTTCCGCATTTTGCAAAAAAACCCAACACTTATTCATAAGTTTGTTGAAGGCAAAGAAAAATAATGTAATATTTATGACCTACTAACAAGTATCTTTTTCCTTGCATAACTGATTTTATTCTTTTTATGGTTGCAGGAGCAGGGTTGCCGAGTCACTGCCTTTACTTGACTGCTTTAGCTCTAAAATGCATACGAAAAACCCTTAGTCTTCTTCCTTTTGACTTGACTTCTCTCTATTCAAATATTTTCTATCATTTGAAGCCAACATTTAGTATTCGTAATTAAGCCTTTTCTTTCCCAAACCTTAGCAAGAATTGTTGTTATCACATTTTCATTATTTTCTATGTCCTATTCCAAGGCCTAAATCTTATTATATTGTATTATGGGGTCGAAACCCTGATTTGTGGTTGGAAACTTTATCCTCATTGGACTTACCTTATCAATATCTTCCCCATTAGGGAGATTCTTTACCATTTTCTCATAGTTTCCCTTGAGGTCCGAAGCTTGCAAGGCTATTGGATCCACCCATTCATATTCCCCTCATCGGATTGATAATTTACCTTGTTCATCCTAGTTCCTAAAACTTGAAATCTAATGATCCAATCAAATTTATCTTAGAAAACAAGCTCCATTGGAGTGTTCATATAATATAACCTTTCCCACGGACCTATCACATGATCCAATTAGATGATATCCATTGGGCCTTCGGGTTATCAAATTATATCACTTGCATGGTTTCTTATTCTTCCCAACCATCAAATTTAGAAGCCGATTATAATTCATACATCAAGTTTTCCCTCCAATATTTTCTCCTTGATTGGATTGACATATCCCATGTACTAGGCTATTTTCAAACTCCATTTTATTATATGGGTCACCCTTTGTGACATTAATGTGTCGTGTGACGTGTCATCCCTTTACCCCATGCCTCCTCACCATTTGTTTTATCCAGATTCATGTGATCTTGATCTCAATTTGATGTGCCTAATTAGTTCAACACCCGACTATTCAAATCTACATGATAGGCTTTGTTTCAATATTTTATCTCTAGGTTTGGAACCCTAACATGTGTGGAACCTCGAGTAGTGATGAAACCTTGACTCGTGCAAAACTTGGAGTATTTTTTTATTCCTATTTTGTATATATATGATTTGTATAGTTTATTTGTTTTATTTTTTACTATTTTATTCTTTTTATTGATTTATTTTTAAAATTTCCCATGGTTTTACAAATCTGCCCATTTTTTCCCAAATCTACCCTTGGTTTTACAAACCTATGCATGGTTTTGAATTTCCCATTTATTCCAAGAATTACATGGGGAAATCACTTTTACATGGGGAGATTACTATTATTTTGGGAAAATATTTTTATTGATGGAAATTACTTTTTACACTATGCATTTTCCCAAAATCCCTAATGTGTATTTCATATTTGTATTTTTATTATTTTTCCCAATGTCCCAGTGAAATTGTATACACTTTGTTTTTTTCATTATATATCCTGGGCAATCTCAGGCATGAATGGAATTCATAATTTCATGTATTTATTTTTTACCATGAACTCGTTCAAGAGGTTGAGGAAGAGAGATGTGCATAGTTCAGGCGGGATGGGATCCTCAAAAGAGGTTATTTCTATCCCACCAAATACCATTGACCAAAATACATGATAAATACTCTAGATGATTTACCTATTTAGATTACAACCACAAATGGAAGCATTCATTGAGCTCCGAGTGCATCCAACTCACTTTGATGTGGAGTTCCATGGATACCAAAGAGATAACCTTTTTCGGCATAGACACAGAGTGTGAACAAGTGAGAGTAGGTTTCTTCATTGGACATGCATAAAACACATACACTCGGCCCCATCCAATCTCTTTTTTCACCATTCTCCCAAGTGAGGAGCTTGTTATTTAAGGAAATCCATAGAGTGATTTTGCACTTCAACGGAGCCTTTACCTTCCAGAGGGGTCCCCACCACCAACATTGCTCACCATGAAAGCTAGATTCGACCACTGCATAATAACCCAATTTAGCTGTATATTCTCTAGAACGTGGATTTTTCGACTAGCATAGGGAGTCCTCGTCATCTTCGTTTAACAAAACAAATCGGATGCTAACAAATCAATATGTAATGCCCATTTGGCTGCCAAAGGGCACGAAAGGCCCAAATCCACACTCTTTTTCCACCCTGAGCACCCTTGGCTCTAAGGACGTTGAGCTTGTGCATCTAATAACACAAATATTCCTGCATTATGAAGGGCTTGGATTAGGGTATTGGAGAGGAGGAAGTCCTCGCATGCCCCAAGCCATGGGTCAAGACCAATGCGCACCTTGTTACCATTACCAATTTTGCACACGGTTCATATACAATATCACCACCAAAGGTTTTCACACAATCGATCCTTTATATGATTTGATCAGAGTTCAAAACCAATCTTCTATTGACATGTTATTGAGATACTTGGATTTCATCATAGTTCCCCAAAGAGAGGAATTATGAATAAGGTGCCATAAACTTTTGGCTTCCAGGGAAAGAGAAAAGATATGGATGTTTTTGAGGCCCCAACCACCAAGCTTCTTGGGGAAGGCCAACCTGCTCCACTTAACCAGTGTTGTGCCACTTGATGGATTTGACCTGAACCATAGAAAATGAAAGCTAAGATATTTAATCCTAGTAATAACACTCTTGGGGAACGTTGCGATGGAGGTCCAATAAAATGGAATGCATTCCAAAATAGATTTAACCAGAGTTAATCTCCCTCCATAGGAAAGAAGATGGTTCCCCCAAAAGGATATTCGGGCCTCTACCTTTTTATATAATCAATTACAGTCGTTAATCCTATAACCACCAAGATTAAAAAGGAAACCCACATATTTGAACCCTTCATCCACCTCCTTCATAGGGAAAGGAAGAGCTTCTGCCATTAAAGAGAGGGATGAGGTAGACATCCTGTGTTGAATTAGGAATGAATTGTTGAAATTGAATTCCATACCTATGGTGCCACAAAAAAATTCTAATATTCTCTTTAAAGTAAATAGATTTATGGAGGACCCTTGAATGAAACAAAGCATATCTTCCACAAAAAGAAGATGTGGGAGGGAAATAGATTCCGTCACCTTCACTCTAGAGAGATTTCCACACCGACATGCCTCTTTGATTAGCCTACTCAGAGCCTCCACGATCACCAGGAAGAGAAAGGGGGATAATGGGAACCCATGATGAAGACCTATAATGGAACAAAATAAGCTAGAGGGAGACCCATTTATTAGCACATCGAAGGATGTTGAAGTCACACACCCCATTATCCAATTTATAGAAGTGAGTTGCATGCCCATATTTAGGAGAGATAGATGTAGAAA